>JACERP010000263.1:0-114455 GCA_014080715.1 Scenedesmus sp. NREL 46B-D3 | reverse complement strand
TCAATTACTTGAGTTTCAACGTCATTCAACGATTCGTTTGGTGCCGATTATCACTACACCACACAGCTTGAAGTGTCTGTCCTGTAAATTTTTGAGCTTAATCTACACATTTAGTTACCCTTATACGGCTGAGTCGTTGATCTACTGCGCGCAGCCTACGTTCGGCGCCATAAACCCGCCCCGGCTACTATCATCCGCCCGCTATCGTTTAGTCGAGCTCCTGACGCAGCTTGGGCAATGGCTGTGCTTGACCAGACTTTAGTCATGCTTCAATCATCATAAAACATCATATTCATTTTCTGACACACCGCGCTTCAGAGCTTTGAACAATATCCATTACAATCTTCACCACATTCATTTACTTAAATGGCCCCTTCTACAACCGAAAGAAAAAAAGGCGGAAGCCTGATGTTTTCTTTCGGACGCAGCAAGGCAGTGAAGGCCAAGGCCGGTGAGTATCTGCGACTGCCCATCGACAGCTAGCCACGCAGCACACGTAGCACACCAACATCACTGACGCAATCTACGTTTGATTTTCTTATATAGCATCCGTGAACACGGCGCCATTCACGCCCAGCGACAAGCCCGTGAAGGGCTCCTCCATCATGAGCAAGGCGATCAGCAACAGCAGCAGTGCTGCCACTGCCAGCCCAAAGGCTGCACTGCCTAAGGCGGCAGCAAACGCCTTCACCATGAATGCGTGCTTCCGTTACCTCCCTCAGCAGTCAGCAAGCGCAGACCGGTGCCAGCCGAGCCAGCGCACGAGGCCTCAACGGCCATGCACCTGCGCAGGGACGACGCAGCCGCAGCATGGCAATCCAGGCCACGCATGCCAAGCAGGCTCATGGACACCTACGTCAACTTTATGGTGCTGGGTGCGTGCGTTGCCGGGGCAGACGTACCCCGCTTATTCTGACAAGCTGCCGGCCATGAGGACATGTTGCCGCTTTCAGCGACGATGACAGCATCGTCTCCACTCGCAACAGCATCTGCTGTAGGATCGGGGGTAAGAGATGCTGTGGAAACCTCACGTGCCACGCAGTGTTCGACTGCTGCTGCTGCTGCTGCTGCTGCTGCTGCTGCTGCTGCTGCTGCTGCTGCTGCTGCTGCTGCTGCTGCCTGCCGCTGCCTCCTGCAGGTGAGAGCGGCCTGGGCAAGACCACATTCATCCAGAACCTGACCAGCAGCTTCAAAATTGTCAACGGTGGCGGTGTGCAGGACGGCAGCTGCACCACACTTAGCCAGTTCCAGGCGGACCCTGACAGCCTGCGCACTGTGCTGGAGCCCATGGAGATCCCAGAGTCCAGCCGCAGGCTGATGATCTCCATCCAGGTGCGTTCCAACCGTGAATTCTGAACAGACACAGCAACATCAGTGTAGCATTTACAGAGCTGGCATGCTGCCAGGGCAACAGAACGCGCAGCTGCTGCATGGCACATGCTGAGGTGCAATGTCACCAGCAGTGTCACCAGCGGGTGTCACAGCGGTGCCACCAACGGTGCCACCAGCGTCAACAGCGGCAGTTGGTCAGCCAGCTGGCTAGCGGCAAGACATTAGGCCTGTGCTTGCAGCACGTCGGTCAACAATGCTCATGAGGGTTTGCGTTCAGCAGCGTCAGACATAATTATTTTTGTGATGCTGGCAGCCGGATTAGGAAGCGGGTTGGTAGCAAGTCCTCTGAGAACCTGGTTAGGCATTGTATTTCAATGTTAAGGGATGCCAGACTTGTGGGCAGTTGGAGTTCAGCCGGATGAAGCCTGATACAGCAGCGTACGCAACAGAGAAGCAGCTGCAGCAGTGCTCTGGCCCAGCCTGTTGGTGCACCTGTCTGGTGGCCACCAGCATGCGCAATGTGTCCATAGGCTTCAGAGAACTGGCAGCATCATGCCCCTGCCTTCTGTCCTCCTCGGAGCCCGCACCTGACGCTGCTGCTCTGCTGCTGCTGCTCCATGCCACAGGACATGCCCGGCTGGGGCGATGACATCAACCTCATGCGCTACATGCGCATCGTCACCGGCTTCCTGTTGGAGCAGCGCGCCAAAGACTACGAGAGGCTGGCAGGTGGCCGTACCCTGGACAAGACCGCCATGTGCGGCCAGCTGCAGCACAGCATCACCGCCTGCCTGTACTTCATCCCACCCCACCGCACCAAGAAGATCGACCTCATCCTCATGGCAGCCATCAGCCAGCTGGTGACCATCATCCCCGTCATCGGCAAGTCGGACGCCATGACCGAGGCCGAGCTCACGGCGTACCGCGCTGAGGTGCTGCAGATGCTCGCCCAGCCCAACAAGTTTGTGGCGGCCCGCAACCTCCCCCAGCTGGAGGTCTCCCTGTTCAGCTTTGCCGAGACTGTGCTCACCGACCTCGGCATGTGCAAGAGCCAGCTGCCCATTGCTGTCGTCACCAGCCGTGACAGCGAGCCCTGCGACGACCCCGCCTTCCTGGAGAGCCTCGGCCTGAGCGACGTGCAGAGCCCGGTGCAGCCGGTGCGCTACTACCGCTGGGGCGCCTGCTACCCGCTGAACCGCGGCCACAGCGACCTGATCGTGCTGAAGCGGCTGCTGCTGGGCGACCGCGTGGAGAGCCTGTACGCCATGCTGGACGACTCCTACGCACGCTACACAGCCTTCTGCAGTGCCTTTGAGGACAGCGGCAAGCAGCTGCAGCTGGTGGTGCAGGACGCATGGCAGGTGGGTGGGGTGGGAGGTGTGACTGCTGGGCTAGTGCCTGAGGCAGGTTCAGTCCTGTACTGCTGTATTGTATTGTATTGTAACCACTACTTGCATGGGTTTGAGGGGCGACAGCGTCAGCAGGCGCAGCAGAACGCTGCACATCAGCGTGGTAATGAAGTCTCTCTTTCAACACTTTCTGCTGTGAGTTGCGACCAGCAGAGGCCTGTGCGCAGGATGACTCACTGCATGCTGGTGACTGCGGGGGTAGTGTGAGCCAGCTGGTCTGGAATGCCGTTGGCTTGATGTGGGTGTTGGGCTACCTGCTGCCGCTGCCGCTGCCGCTGATGGTAGTTGCCGTACTTTTAACACAGTAGGCACCTATTATAAAAGCATCAATGGACGATACGTCAGCCAGCCATGTAGCCGCCATCACAGCTTACAGCTCAGTCAGCTTGCAGAAACGGCTGTATAGCGGCTGCTTGGGGCCTTGCACAGCCAGGCATGCTTGAGCAGTTCCTGTGTGGCCTCCTGCAGGAGCTCCATCGAGCACAGCCCTTGCTGCCATGGACTGTGCTCACTTGTCCTTCGTCTGCCTTGTAGCGGCCATATGCGGGCTCCACCCCTCCCTCCACTGCACTTACGCCCTCAGATGCAAAGCTCCTGCTCACATCTGCCTCATCCACACGCGCGTAGCATGATCCACATTGTTAGGCAAGCTCACAGACCGGACTCGGCGAGCGGCCTCCTGACGTTCCTGTGCTCACCTGTAACTGCCCTGGTCCCCTCCCCTCCCAATCCCTGCCAAAACCTTTTGTGACTGCAGGTGGGTGGCCCTCACTTGGAGTATGACGACTATGCCAAGGCCAAGGTGGCCCTGGACAGCGCCAAGGCAGCCATGTCCACCCTGAGCGAGGAGAACCGCATCCTGGCCGCACGCCTGGCGGCAGCAGAGAAAGAGAAGAAGCCCTGATGGAGCGCTTGACGGCGTAAGCCCAGGCCCCTGGGCGGGAGGAGGGTTGGGTTCAAGGTACTGCAAAGATGTATGGTGGTGGAACTTCAGCTTTGGTGCCAGCGGATGCATGCAGGGAAACTGGCGGAAGGTTCTGATGACAAGGCCTGAGAACACATGGCCTGCAGATTGATTGTCTCTGATGGACGCTTCGCTGGAGCTGCGCTGTGTGTGCACAGGGGAGGGGCGGGATGAACTGGTGAGAGCTGCGCTGTATCACGTGGCATCTGGATGCCATGCAGGTGCCTGCTTGTCGGGTGCCCTTGATCATGCGCGTGCTGCTGCTGGTTGTGGGAGAGCATTGCATCAAAGTGCCTGTGCATGATTCAACAGCAAATAAGACCCCCGCTGCTGTGCTGCGTGATGCGATATGCTTCTGCTGTCACACATGAGCACAGCCGAGGTACTGCGCCACTGCTCTTTGATGGTTGGAGTGGGGCTGTTCATGTGGTCGTAGATCCTATTGCACCAATCTGAAGATGCAATGTTTCAGATGAGTGTTGTGCGTTGGCTAGCATTGGTTCAGCAGGTCAAGGCTGAGCAAGCCGCTTCAGTAGCACTTGCAAGCCTTGCTGCATGTTGTAGTGTTACATGATCCGCACAGCCAACCAGCCTGCTGTTTGGTTGCTGCATCATCATATGTGTGGGTGCTTGGTACACATGAAACCGCCTTTTCTGTTGCAACAATCGACGCATGTGGATAAAGAACTGTTGCACCGCAACATATTACTGTGCAAGCTTAGAGCGGGGGTGGATGCCGGAGGGCTGCTTGGGCTAACTGGCACTTGTGGTGTACAGCTCAAGGCAGCATTGATGCCCTGCCCACCACCCTGCTGCACGCTTGAATTGCTATGAATAATTTCACCAGTCTCCATCATGTAGGCTGCTGTATACTCCAAGTATCTTCTAGTCGCTGTACAGGTGAACAGGCATGCATGTTGTTGCCTTGCTGTGAGGCGTATTGCACTCATGCGAGTATTCACAGCATGTGGCGCAACAGCCTGCTCACAGCATGTGTGTGATTCAGCTGTTACTGCCACTGCAGCTTTTGTACGGGTGTTATGTACAATACCCCATCACCATGCTCCAATTATCGCTGATTGCCAGCTTTGCTTGGTTACAATCAGATGTGGCCAATTCATGTAATGCTGGAACAGTGTGCTTGCAGGCGTGGGCTGCTGGGTGTGGTGCTACTGGCACATCATGTGCCATATGATATGTAGCACACATGGCCTGATTTTCTGAGTTTATACATGGGACGTCCGAAAGACAGCTGGCATCACATAGGTATGAGGTCAGGAGAACCCAGTGCTGAGTGCGGTGAGCGTGACATGGCAGTTATGCTGCTCTTTGGACATGTGCAGCAGGTTGTGCACCATGAGACCGGTGAAATCAGCTATGTGAAGGGCAATGCCAGCTCCATGTGAACTGCCTGTTATTTGTGTCTGCTGGTGAAGACGCTCCAGGCTTGTCCTCACCATAGCCTGGGAGCCACTGGCGTTGACGAGTGCATACGTGCCGACTATGTAGGGTTTTGGCACCATGGTTTAATGTGCTGGCACTGACCAGGCTGCATAAGCTGGATTGTGAGGATTCAGGCTGGAACACGCGCCTGCTGTGATGAAGTTCATGTTGTGTCATCAAAAAATAACATGTGGTGGAGTTGCTGATAGTGTGCGCATAGGTCGAAATCGTACATAATGGCAGAAGTTTACTTACCTTGCGTCTATCTTTACCTTGACGTACATGGTCAACATATCAATGCATGGTATATACCATTGGTCTATGCATGCTACATAGCAGTCGGCTGCAACTACTGTAGTGGGTGTGTCCTATGCAGGAAAGCGCCGTGCAACAGCATGATGTCACCAGATGCAGTGCCGGGCTTGAGATTGCAGCCTGTGCCATGACAACGCACTGATGTATGACTGGCTAGACCCCGATGAAATGTTAAGGTAAAGATTGGAAATGGCTGATCGGTCTGTATTACAGGTCGAACATGGCATGGCATGGCATGCATGCCATATGGCGTGGTATGACATATGCATGCATACGAATTTGTAACTACCCCTGTTGTCGATGCTGTGGCTCCTCTTGTTGTATTACATGTATCACATCTGTGCCGACGCGGCATTTGATTCATACACTCCTAAATAACAACAACAATACATACTTGTTTACGTAATGTTGTGAACTTGTGACCGCACCACAGTTGTCAGTTACAACTCCTCTGCCGCAGCAACTGTTTGAGACCTCAGAGCACGGCATCTTAGAGCACGACAGCTCCGCATAGCATGCACATATATGTGCATGCATGCCATTGGCTGCCGGCCCAGTTACTATCTACATGCTCATCATTGCATCAATTGGGTTCAAGGTTCAGAGTGTACATGATAGTGGGTTGTGACAGCTGCGCCTGCCATGCTGTTGTCATGTGCTGTGACTTGTTGACCATGCGTCATCAGTGCAGACAATGCTGCAGCAACGTTGACTTTCGTGGCCAGGCGTGTCACACAAACACGTAACCCGGAGCACGCTTTCGCAGGTGACTGACGTCTGTGATGTGCTAGCACGTGGTACAGGCGCCTTTCACCACTCGGCAAAGTTGCTGAAATCTACCGCAGGTTATCACAACCACTGCTGCTCTGCTGCGCTGAGCTGTTCGCCTCATAGTTTGCATTCGTGCAAAATCTTTACAATAACACGGCAGTAAATTATGGAGATTGTTTTCACCGATAGCTTCCTGTCTTTGAGGCTGCGTGCGTGGGACCACGGGTCTGGTTCAAGCGTCACTATGCGGCATGCATGCTGCTGAAATACCAGTCAGAATTACTGCTGTCGCACAATGGCACTCAAAATAAAGTTATGTAATTGCATTGCGATTTTTTTTGAGTTTTTCAAACCTTATGCTTACAGCGGGTGCTGGTCTGCAGGACGGTAGCCACAAGCCGGCAATGGCGACAGGCCTTTACCAGATAGATAAGGACGACGCATTAGCAGCATGGCAGCCCAAGCCTCGAGTTCAGAGCCGCTGGCTGGACACACACGTCAATTACATGGTGCTCGGTACGCACGGTTTCAGCTGCGCCATCTATTCATCACACTGCTCAAATGGAGCAATTAACGTATAACGAACATACTATATGCATCAATGCTGCGCACATCATAGTGCTTGCTCAACTGCTGCAGCCTCTTCTGCAAAAGGCGCCAAACAAAGTGCCGGGCTGCTCGCCAATGGAGCAGCAGCAGCAGCACGCCAGTCCAAGCAGACAACATTTCATCTCTTTGTTACACCATAAACGTGGCTTGCAGGCGAGAGTGGTCTAGGGAAGACAACTTTCATCAACAACGCAATCAGCAGCTACGAGGTCGCCAACCCAGCTCGCAATCAGGATGGCAGCACCTCCCTCAGCCAGTTCCAGGCTGATCCTCACAGCCTGCGCACAGTGCTGGAACCAATGATGGTGCCAGAGTGCAGCCGCAGGGTGATAATCTCCATCCAGGTGCGGTGGCACTCATGGCAGCAGCAGCAGCAGCAGCAGCAGCAGCAGCTGATCAAGTGAAAGAATTTGTTGGGTGGAGCTTGGCAAGTATTGTGATGGTATGTATGCAAACACAGGTTGCAGCAATGGCAGCAGTGGAGCAGTGTCAGCAGTTAACAGCAGTGCTACCAATGTCACCAGTCGTTACAGCAATGATAGAGGCAGATGGCGAGTACGAGTACAACAAGCAGGATGGCACTCACTAAATACTATCAGAGGGCTGAAAGGCAACACTCCTTAGTCTGTCTTTGCTCTTGGCACTGCAGGGCTGGTGGGATGTGGCTCCGACAAGCAGCAACAGCACTGCCAGCAGCAGCAGCAGCAGCAGCAGCAGCAGCAATGTCACATATGTCAAAGCATAACCACAGCTGAGACACTCGATGCCTGGTGTGATGCACAGCCTAGGCATGCACGTGCTGCGCCGGTCTTGCAAGACTGTGAATTGCCTTGCCGCCTTGTAGTACTGGCAGTTCATATGATTTATGAATAGATACGAGCATATGCACACAACATCCTGATCTGGTTACCAAAAGTACAACAGGGGCTGAACTGACGGCACATGCCCCCTTGTGCACGCACCTGTCAGCAGTCACATTTACAAACCCTAGAACCCACAGCCATGCAAACCCTACCCACCGTGGGCTCGCAGGACATGCCAGGCTGGGGGGATGACGTCAACCTCACCCGCTACCTGCGCGTAGTGGCCTCGTTCCTGCTGGAGCAGCGCATCAGGGACTACGAGAAGCTTCATGGCGGTTGCAGCTTTGACCCCAACACCATGTGCGGCCAGCTGCCGTACAGCATCACCGCCTGCCTGTACTTCATCCCACCCCACCGCACCAAGAAGATCGACCTGGTGCTGATGGCTGCTGTCAGCCAGCTGGTGCCGATCATCCCAGTCATCGCCAAGGCAGACTGCATGACAGAGAGCGAGCTGGCGCAGTACAGGTTGGAGGTGCAGAGCATGCTGCAGGCGCCAAACAAGTACACCAGCGGCCGCAACATGCCACAGCTGGATGTGTCGGTCTTCCAGTTCTCGCAGGCCATCGTCGAGGGCCTGGCAATGCGCAGCCTGCCGCTGGCCGTCTCCTGCAGCCGTGACGTTGAGCCATGCAGTGACCCCGCTTTCCTGCACAGCATAGGGCTGGAGGGGATTGACAAGCCAGTGCAGCCGGTCCGGCACTACAAGTGGGGCGCCTGCTACCCGCTCAACCGCGGCCACAGCGACCTGATTGTGCTGAAGCGGCTGCTGCTGGGCGACCGCGTGGACAGCCTGTACGCCATGCTGGATGACAGCTACAGCCGCTATGTGCAGTTCTGCTCTCTGTATGAGGAGAACGACAGGCAGCTGCAGCTCATCCTGCAGGACGTGTGCCAGGTGAGGCTTGAGGGCAAGCAGCAGGGTAGCAGTCAGTCACCGGCTCCACTGATCTGAGCCATGCGTCAATGCCGTACCAGTGGTACCTATGAATGTCCTGCATAAGCCCAGCAGAAAAGGCACGTGCAGCAGCATATACACACACTGCATCAGCCACGTGCTGGTGTCTCCTTCAGCACGTCCCCAGGCTGATTCTGTTGGATGCATGCCAGGGCTGCATGTGGCAAGCGGCAGGGCAGCAGCAGCAGCAGCAGCCGCTGCCGCCGCAGCAGCAGAAGCAGCATATAGCTTTTTATTAGTGCGGTGAGCAGCAATCGCCAGGGTGGGATGCTGCAGAGGGTTTTAAAATGTGTGCTCCCAACTTGCCTTTCTGCTATGTTGGTTGTCTGGGGTTTGTCAGTTTTGCCCCAACAACCAGCAGTTTGCAGCGGCAAGTGCTTTGCTGCTTGCTGCCTGCTGATTAATTTGTGCTGCAGGTGAAAGTTGCCGCACAGTAGCTGCGTTGACCACAATGCACTCTATGACATTGTACTCAACCGCTTGCTGCCTGCCGGCTTGGCCTGCTCTCTCTGCCTGGCTTGTGGGCGCGCCTCACCTGCAACGCCACACCACACTCAAGGCCCCTGAGTTCCACAAACACCATCATGCACTCTTACGTTCCGCCTACGAGCTGCTTGAATGCCTGCTCAGCTGCCTCTGCCGCAGAGGCGGCCTCACCAGTGCATGCCGCACCTACCATACCACAGCCCATGATAGATCCTGCCGACCCCATCATGTGTGCAATAGCTCAAAGTCTAGCCCTGCCTTGCTCAGGTTCGGCATGCCTGCTGAACCGCTTGTGCCCTGCAGGTGGGCGTGCCATACCTGGAGTACGACAACTCCGTTAAGGCCCGTACCGCACTCAGCAGCGCCAAGTCAGCTATGACCATCCTGGCAGATGACAACAAGATGCTGGCGGAGCGCCTGGCAGCGGTAGAGGCAGAGAACCAGGAGTGTGTCGAGAAGCTGCGTAGGAAACACGGCAGTCGCAGCGCCATCAGCAGCAAGTCAGGTGTGCCAGGCTGCTGAGTGCTTGCTGGCCACCGCAGGGGCAGCGCGGTTGCAGCAGCAGCGTCGCTGAGCGGTGGCTTGTTCAAAGCTAGCTATTGAGTCCACTGCAGATAACGCAGCTGCGGCAGGGGAGCTTGTATCAGGCAGTGCAGCAGCAGCAGCCAGCAGCAGCAGCAGCAGCAAGCAGCAGGGGACGTCAGAGGAGCAAGAGAGATCATCAGGATGTTGCTCAAGGAACCGCGGCAGTTGCAGCACAACCAGCAGCACCGCAAGCATGCCAAGCCCATGAGACAGCACCAGCAGAGGTGTGCGCCCCGGCCAGCAGCAGCAGCAGCAGCAGCAGCAGCAGCAGCAGCAGCAGCAGTAGCAGCAGCACCAGCAGCAGAGGCATACCCAGCTACTCGCCGAGTACCAGTTGGCGCTGGTGCGCCACCAACTGCAGCAGCATTGGGTGCAAAGAAGGGAGACACCACCCATAGGTCTACTTGGAGCGAGCCACAGGTTGAGTAGAACTCGGAGAAGGTCCTGCGGCGCTGGCACCAAATTAAAGAACCATACTCTGCCCGAATGCGCAGTGAAGATAGTAGCATGCGCGGCAGCAGGGGGCTGCAGCAGAAGGCGAGCCACAGTTCTAACAACAGAGTTTGAGCAGGCTGCAGGGGCTGCTTCACGGACACTGGTAGGCTGATGCCACCTTCTTACGCTGGTTCAGTCAGCAGCCAGAGGTCCTGCAATGGCAGGTGAAGTTGTACCTTGGTGCTTCTTGTGGCATAGAACAGCCCGACAAGAGCTGTCTTGTTGATGCCTGTGTGTGGTATCAGAGTGGCAGCTTACTTTTCATTACTTTACAAGCTCCACCTATCAAGGAGTGGGAACCCCATTCAGAAGCAACACACCTTACGCAGCATTTGCATCGGCCAGCAAACATCATGAGCGCTTGGAATGTTTACTATCGTGTACAATAAAGCATATGTTCAAACTGCGAGCAGCTGGCGGCTAGCGGCTGCATGGTACTGTTTCTGTAAGATGCATAGAAAACAGCTGCATGCAAGGGAGTCGTAAAGCATGCAAAGTGGCGCTTGTGATATTTTGTCGTGGACTACATTATTGACGTTGTCGGTACGTTCTGCCTAGCAGACAACCTGCTGCGCACCTACATGCCCTGTACGGATAGCCGGTTAACGACAAGGTGTATGCCAGACCTGCTACAGCCCACCTCACCAGATCCACGGTGTACGCATGTGGTCAGCTTTGAGTTTACTATGTGTTGCTTCATGTCTTGCTTTTCTCTGTCAGGATTTCTCTGCGTATGCCCTTTCTGCTTTTATGCTGCGCTGTAGCAGTTACATTGTTACATTGGTAGACGCAACGCAGCTGGAACCCTCCAGCAAGGTCAACCCAAAGGCAACAAGTAAATGTCCTGAGGGTGTCTGCTGTGGTGTGTGGTTCCCTGCCGGATGATGTGGCTGACTGTGCAAACTGCACTTGTGCCTGTCATGGTTTGTCATGCTCAGCAATGCTGTGACCTGGCTTTCATTCATTGTGGTGTAACAGTGATCTCAGGGTGGCCTGGCACCAGTTTGACAGTTTGGTACTGCCACCAGTACTCCTTTATGTGCTCTCCTTGCCTCATTGCTGGTCACGCCCATGAAATCACTATCAAAATAGTCAGTATGCTGGCATGGTGCATGCTGCCATTTGTTGAGGGCTGTGCAGCTTGCACAGCTGTGACAATTCTGGGGTTTTCTTAAGCTGCAGCTGCGTCTCGTGCCATCACTGCGTCAGCTGACTGACGTAGAGGTGATGCCGTGAGTCCTGGTGGGCGGTGCTTAGCTGGCTTCATGCAGCAGAGGCAGAGCAGTGTTGGTGCTTTCACTTACTATTGTTTCCTGGTTGCAAATGATCCTGCTATGGGCATGACGTGCTTCTTAGTGACACGAGTGCCTCAGAGACAGATTCTCCAGAACTTGTTGAGATTTTGGTCTAGTTGGTTTGATGGCCTTTCTTCTTGGATGTTGGGACCCCATGAGCCTTGATTGGCTCCTTTGTGGGTGGGCCTGTGTCCCTACTTTGGTGTTTGGTATGTGAGAGCGCTGGCGGGGCGCGGGGCCGATGGCGCTGATGCTATGGCTTGAATGGGTAATATGATGATGATGATGAGAGCGCTGGCCTTGGTCGATTAGCCACTGATTTGCTGCCGGTGGGCAGGGAGGCACAGTTGATAATGATCAGGGGTGACGTTGCCGCCCCATGCCCCCATGGCTGAGTCAGCCATCATCACAGTGGTTTTTCATTTGCAAGGCCAGTCAGAAATAGGGCATACGGACTGCTGCTGTTCCCTGTGGGATGTGCATCATGCGGACAAAGTTCAGTGATGTCATCATGCCATGGCGCGGTCCCTATTCCAGCTACTATAATAGCCACCTTCACAAACAACATCCCATGGTGATGTATGTCATGTTAGCTTCGGCCAATTCACATTGGCAATCAGGTCTGCAAGAACCACTGCAATTTTCATCAGTGCAGTGGCTTCTTGAAGTGCTGGGTCCAACTCTGTCAGCATGCAGCAGAACAGCACTACTACGCTAATATATAAAGAGTTGTTGCACTATATATGTGATGGGAATATTACTTTTGAGCACATACTGCAGACAATTATGACAACTCTGGGTCTTGGTGGGTCAACCTTAGGGCCTGAGGTCTCACCGTGCACTGCAGCGACTCAGTCAGTTGTGCGCGCTTCATTTGCAGAGTGTCCATCTGACGAATCCGATGAACGTGCTGTTCAAAACGTGCCTGGATCGCAGCTGAAGACGGCACTCAGTCCGATATTCTGTCTCGCACCACTACATCGCTACCCAGCCGTGAGAGGAAGACGATGGCTTCGTTGAACGCTGAAGATGATCGGCATGCCTTCAAAACCGCCAAATTGATTGGCCTGCTAGGTGTGGCCGAATTCTTCACTTTTGTCACCAGCAGAGCAGCTCATAACGTCTGATCAGTCATGTCAACGGTGCATGCAGAGCATACGACCCCTGCATATGTTGGAGCACGCACTTTGACCTGGTGTTGGTTTGCTCCTGCTGCTGCTTCCTAAGCTTCACTCTCGGAGTCTTGCTGTGCTGCTGTTGCTGCAGGGCTGGCGTGGGCATCTTTGGAGCTCATATCTACTGGGTCATCAGGCCATATTTCCTGCAGCTGCTCGAGAAAAACCCAAAGCTTGCTGGGCAGACAAAGAAGAAGGAAGCAATAGCCATGCAGATGATGCCACGCGTGGTGTGCTTTGTGCACAACATCATTCAGGTGCAGAGTCTGCAACAGCAGCAAAGCAGTGAATGCCTGTTGAGTCAGTGCTGCCCTAGCAGTTGCTTGCGCCGCTGTCATTTACCATTCATGCTGGTCAGCTGACATATGATAGTATGTGCTTGCGCCACGCTCAGAAAGAGCAGCAGCAGTGGGCGCAATGCGTATGCGCACGCGGCTGCACCATCATTTGCAAGTGCAGCAAGCTGGTCGTCAAGGCAGGTGCCACCACACAGTGCGGTGTCAAGTTGCCGGGCCGTCATCAGCCGGTGTGTGCATGCTGCAGCAGCGTTGCAGTCGTGTCTGCATGCATGGCGGGCTTGGACGTTGCGTGCACTGTGTAGGGCTGCGGTGGAGCAGCTGCCAACACGCCAGCAGCACATGTGGCGGTGGCGGAAGCTGAGCTGGCGCACCTGGCTGGGTCGCACTGACAGCAGTAACAATGTTGGCCACGCAAATGATGCAACCCAATTGCGCACACAACCTGGTTTGCATCTAGTGAGCTTTGGAATGTATGTCAACTATGCTGGCATGCGTGTACACAGCTTGCGGGAGCAATCACACACGCAGCTGGACTTCCAGCGCTTGCACAGCTGCTTCAGCCGCCTGCAGGACACTGTTTTTGCGGCAGCACTGACACCAGGATGTCAGAGCGGCTTGTCATCACATCCTCAGTGTGCTGTGCATGCCTTGCCTTGGCTGCAGATTCCTTTGGGCCTGGTGATTCTTCTGGATCCATTTTATAACCGCAGTGCCATCTGGGCTTGCGACGACTTCTCCACTCTCGTCATGGCTGTTTCTGCCGGCTACTTTTTGTACGACACGCTCGAGTGCATGTACCGCATGCAGCATGAGGGATGGGACTTCCTGCTGCATGGCGTCTTCTGCCTCATGGTGTACAGCTTCCTCACACACACAGGCTACCTGCACTTCTACGGTGGGTGGGATGGATGCTGTGCCTCCAGCAGTGCATGCACGCACCTGAGCCGTTCCAGCACGGCCACCGTGTGTTTTGGCATGTTAGGCGCACTGGGAGCATGCGGCTGTAGGGTCCTGGCCTGCAGGTTGCTGCTTATCTCAGGTGCACTGTTGGTGTGCAGGACCCTCATGGATGCTAAGCAGCGAGGATGGTGCTATGTTGCTGTGCGCTGGTGGGGCTCATGCCTGCTTCATTCATTCACCCCCATCTGCCTGCTGTCTTCAAGGCAAGTTGGTCGCTGCGGGCACAGCCTCAGGAGACAGTGTGCTGCCCCTGCTGCACTGCCCACACCTGCCTGCAGGCGCCGGGTTCCTGATGTGGGAGCTCAGCACGCCCTTCATGCACTTCCGCTGGTTCCTCTACAAGATAGGCAAGGACACAACCAAGTTATACAAGTACAATGCACTGGCAGGCATGGCAGTGTTCTTCCTGTGTCGCATCCTGTGGGGGAACTTGCTGAGTATATTGTTCTGGGTTGACTCGGTGCGGGTGCTGGCAACGCCAGCAGGTGCTACGCTGCCCATGGCAGCAATCTGGGTGTACCGGTTGTCAACAGTGGTGATGAATGGGTTGAATGCATGGTGGTTCAGCAAGATGGTGAAGATCCTGCTGGAGGCAGTGCAGGGGAGCAGCAGCAGCCTGAGCAAGACGGTTACTGTTAAAGCACAGTGAAAGGATTTTTATGCAGTTGCAAGGCTGCAACTGGTGCGGCTCTGTCACATGCTCTGTTGTTGCCACTTTGTTGGAGACATTTTTGCTGTTCAACAGCTGTGGCACGGTCGCTTCTGCATGCAAGAGCTGAGTGCAATGCGCACCTTGAATCTCTGGGCGAGGCATGCCTCAAACACTTGAATCCGTTAAATCCTTCTTTGTGGACTGTCTACAGCAGTCTGGCATGACATTGATTTCTGCATTGCATTGTTGTTGAAGATAACATTTTGCACCCCTTGCTGGCTCAGGCCATGCTGGCTCAGGCAATGGGCTGCAGTCATGAGCATGGGTGTAGTTGCGCTGCTGTCGCCTGCGAGGCCATGCATCATTTCCACCTGGATCTGCCGCAGAACCTGCTGTTGCCCAACCATAATTTTTCATGGTTGTGGGCGCGGGGCCGATGGCGCTGATGCTATGGCTTGAATGGGTAATATGATGATGATGATGATGATGATGATGATGGTTGTGGGGCAGTGTTACATTTTTCAAACCTGAGAATCAATATTTACGGGCTCCAAGTTTGAAGACGGGCGCTTCTGTTTTCATTTATGAGATATGGTTGGTAAGCAATTCGCAAACTCTTCATCGCGGTATCCTTCAGCAAGTACTGCCTCGCGTTTCTGCAAAATGGCAGGCCTCGAAGCTTCAACGGTAGGGAAGATCTTGCGGACTTGAATATCGTCAAGTGGAAGCAGAACCAGCTGTTGACAGAAACAGCAGGCGTAAGCGGCCACACGAAGAGGAGTTGGTGTTGCCTGGACACCGGCTAGCGGTGTGTGCCGCAAGTGAAGTGCTTAATGCGCGGGTAAGTGTCTAAGGTTATGGTAGGAAATGCACTTACCACTGATTTGCCTGCTGGCGAGGCATCCGGGTGGCTGCTGAGGTCATGTGCAGCCTGGATAGTGCTGACTCCGCTGCTGCTCCTGCTGCTCCTCCTGCTACTGCTGCTGCTGCTGCTGCTGCCCCCCTGCTACGTTTCGCCAGATCCTCAACTGGAGTGCAACGGCCACAAACAATGAGCGGCAGAAAGTCAACGTAAAAGTACCTGCAGGACAGTTGGAAGTCGGCCAGCTGCTGCTGCGCTGCATGTGCCAGCAACAGCTTGACCTGGCCAGCACAGCGCAGGCAACCCTGCTGCAGCTGCTGGTGCTGGCAGACAAGTACGCAGTGCCAGCAGCAGTGGCAGCAGTAAGCAGGGCCTTTGAAGGCACAGAAGCAGACCAGCTGCAGTGGGAAACTGTGGTTGCTGTGTACCTGCTGCCAGCTTCCTTCGCTGACAACCCAGCGTTTGCAAATGTGTACACAGCAGCAGCAAACGCGCTTCAGCACACGCTTGGCGACTTAGAGCTGGTTTCTTTGCCTACAAGCAGGAGGTGAAGCAGCAGCTGTTGAAGGACCTGCCACCTGCAGGGCTGCTGCAGCTGCTGCGTGATGAGCGCACACGTGTGGCGTCTGGAACACCGCAGCACATGCAGTGCTGAAGTGTTTGGCAGACACCGACGTCGCTGGGGAGCAGCTGCGGCAGCTGGTGAGTGGCATAGGGTGAGGATTTGTTTTTGGGGCCTTTTGTTGTGAAACGTCTAGTGTTCACCGTCACAGCAGCAGGTGGTATGCTGCTGTCTTGTGCCAGAGGTTTGATGCCGATGTATGAGTGGCCTGCACCTGCACAAAAGTTATGTTGCGCGACTCAAAGAACGTTCTCAGCTGGTGTTTCCTGAGCGTGACGTACCACACACACACCACACACACGCACATGTTCAAAACAAGCCCGCAGTTTGAAGGTGTGAATTGATCTTGCCTGTCTGCAGGCGAGTCTGGTGCGCATGTCGAGGTGTAGCCACCTGTACCTTACAACAGTCCTGCTGCAGCACGAGCAGCTGCGGAGCGCAGTAGGCATGAGCCACCTGCTGTGTGCAGCTGCGTGCAGCGCAGCTGGTAGCGACTTCATTGAAGACACTGATCGCAGCCCCACTCAAAAGATTATCCTGGCTGGTTTCTGTCACCGCGGCCTACATCCAGCATGCGGATGCTGGTTATTGACTGGCGGGTGCCGGCTGCAAGACATCAAGCTGCTGCTTGAGCAGTAACTGCAGGACGGAAGCCGCAAGAGGCATTTTGGCGACCCATATGTGTGGCAGGGCACTACCTGCTGCCTCTCGCTTGCGCCGAGTGAGGAAACAGCAGCGAGGGTAGCACAGCAACATGCCAGCTGGTTGGCATTGACTGCTGCATGCACTTGCCCAACGGCACGCAAGAGCTGTGCAAGGAGGCCTGCAGGATACTGCTGATGAAGGCGGGCCCTCAGCAGGCTGATGTTGCCGTCAGAAGTGCTATGATTGATCACTACATGGGCCAGGGAAATATTGGGGGGTGGCTGGGATTGTGTTCAAAGGCAATGTCAGCACATGGCAGGATGCTGAGCAGAGCCTGCGAGCTGAAGAGGCAGTGCATGCAGACGACTGCCTGCACATCAGGGCAGTAGTGAGGCGCTTGCGGTGACCTGCTGCTGCTGGGCGCGAACAAATGGCTGTGTGATTTTGCATGTGCGGCTGCTTTACGCAACATTCACAGGTAACTCGTTGATGTGGGTCTGTGACCACAGCTGTGAGTGGCTGCACTCATTGCCATGCTCATGCTGGGAGTTTACAATCAACGGGCTTACTATTGAAGTGTGTGTACTGCTTAAAGCTTGTCGAGGCGTTGGGATTAGCTGGGTTCGTGGTTTGCCTTCTCAGATGTTAATAGATCCCACGAGCCTTGTTTGGCTCCTTAGTGGGTGGGCCTGTGGCTTCAGTTTGGTATGGTGTGGTGTTGGTGTTGTGTGTTTTTTTTTGAGTGCGTGGCACCTCAACACCTGCTCTGTTTTGTGCCGCAACAGCTGCGCAGCTGCATGCCGCAGCCTGCAGCCAGTCTATGGCTTTGTGCAGCATGCTGCAGCTGACCAGGTTGGCTGCTGTTTGAATGCATGCTGCAGAACTGATCAAAACGTGGTGATGCGGACAGCTTTGCAGTGCTGGTTTGAGAATTTGCCGTTGCTGCATCCTAGTTTTGAAATACGGGTGCGACCCACAGGGTGATATGGGTCCCTCAGGTGTATGAGTCACCCTGGGTTGAGCACGTTTTTGACGCGCGACAGAAGAAGGTGAGCGCACAACACAACGTATTGATCCGTCCAGATACATGCACAGTCTCTCAGAGCATGCATGGTGTGTCTGCGGTGTGTTGAGACACACCCCACACAGCCAGCAGGACCTGCGCGTGATGAGCGCACATGTGTGACTCAGAGAAACTGCAGCAACTCTGAAGTGGTTGGCGAACACCATCTTCGCCAGGGAGCAGCTGCGTCGTGAGACATGGCTCTTTGGGCATTTTAGCTGGTGTTCACTGGCCATGCACGCGCGCGTCTGCTGACTGCAATGAGTTGTCATCTGATCACGTTTGTCTGCAGGCAAGTGTGGTGCGCATGCTGAGGTGCAGCCACCTGTACCTGACATTGGTGCTGCTGCAGCACGAGGAGCTGCGAAGCGCAGTAGGCATGCGTAGCCTGTTGTATGCAGCTGCGTGCTGCACAGCGACTTGGTGACAGACACCCAGCCCAACCTGTGCAAATCATTTGCAAGCGGCTCGGAGTGCACCCTGGCTGGTTTGTATCAGCACGGCCGTTGTCCCGCATGCGGCAGCTGGTTATCAAGTGGCAGGTGGCGCAGCTCGACATCAGACCAATTGTTGAGCAGTGGGGGGGGCTCACCCGTCCTGCTGCTAGCAGCACGCGGGTGCATGGTGACAACTACAATTGGCAGGGCACCAGCTGCTGCCTGACGCCACAGCCGGTTGAGGAGCATGCAGATTAGGGTAGCACAGCAGCAGCTAAGCAGATCATGATTGGCTGCTTCATGCATGTGGCCAACAACGAAAGCAGCTGTGCAAGGTCACCTGCAGACGGTCTGCATTGACCTGCTGCTGCTGGGCGCCAAGGGATGGCTGTGTGATGTGGCTATGCATTTGGTCTACGCTAGCATGCACATGTATCTTGTTCTGGGGTGTCTGTGACCACACCTGTAAGTGACTGCACTTGTTGCCATGTGCATCCGCTGGGACGTCTCAGTTCCTGGGCAACGCTTCAGAGCGGTGTTGGTGGTGGGTGCAGAGGTCTGGTGGTGGGGCTCCCGGCGGCTGCAGCTGCTAGGGCCTGATGAGGCCTGTGTACACTTGTAAAAGCCACAACCAGTTGTTGAATGTACACCGCTTTGCAATTGTTGGGTTCGTCTGTTGCCAACAGCAACGGTTTCAAGTGTACAAGCTTTCAACTGCATTTCTCCAGCAAAACCAGCTCTGCTTTCCAGCAGCACTTCACAGCCTGCAACACGGTGCGACCAAACTCAAAAAGGTAACTTGACTGCGCAGGTACATCTGACTTCACGAACCAAAGGGATTCAACACTGAGCTAGACCCAGTGGGGGAGGACGCAGCATGCGTAGATCCCAGGGGTGGGCACAACCTCTTTTGCTTTCACTAGAAGCAAAAGCAATGTAGTAGGCTGCTTTGCCGGGCAACCCTACATTCCTGGTCGAGTTGGGCTGTACATCAGGGCAACAGTACAGCTAGTCGGGACCCTTCAAGGGTCTTGAAGAACCTTTCGGAAGCCCTTTCGCCTGCTGTGTTTAGGCTCGATCCAGTGCAAAATATGTAGCTGTTCACCCATGGCCATCACTGGTGAAGAGGGGTTGGTCAGCAGCTCATACCTGCAGCACTGCTGCTGGTACCAGCACCATGGTGATGCTCAGCATGTACACAACAGCAGCTGCATCAGCTGGTCACGAAACTTCTTCTATGGACCCACACCGAGAAACAGCTGCAAATATACCTGACAAGTTCTAAGGCCCTCCAAGGAACGTTCTAAGGCCCTCCAAGGAACGGTGCCTCAGACGGCCTTCACACTGGTCGCAAAGATGCAGCTTCATCTCGAGCTTGCACACCGCAACGGTATGAACGTAACGCGTCTTTAAATGCACCTGCTAGAGCAAAATGATCCCTGAGTGAGGTGCTTGAGTGCTGGGTGACTGCAGTACTAGTACTGCCGGGCAATACAAGTATGGCAAAGTAGATTGCTGGACACAGGCAACACCAGACTCCAAAAGTTTGTATTATGAGGTTAAGAACTAGTTAAATAATTTTGCTGGTTGCGTTGCACAATGATGAAGAGTCCTGAACGACTGTTAAAGAGACAGCGTTTCTTCTTTACCCTTTGTGTGCTAGCGGATCTGAACGCGGGTTGTTATCAACACTTTGCATGTTCAGTGTTTTTTGCAACGATTCAATTACAAGACTACCTTGCCTTTGACTGGCTGTTCAGACACGAACTGAGCCAGCTGTGCGACCCCTTCCTTCGTGTGCCGTGGGAATCCACTACTTACAAGCACAGATCTGCACTGCACTGCATCAGCAGCACAGCAAGCAGTAGCATGGGGAACAACAGCGACTTGTACTGGGACAGCGAGGTGGACGATGTACCGCTCGCGAGGGATAATGATTCGCCCGGCATACCTGTGGGGCTGGAGGATAAGTCATGTTCCGAGGCCATCGGGGCTTGCTCAGCGCGCTCTTTGACCAGCAGTGAGCTGGGCGGGGCAGGTGATAGCAGCAGCAACAGCAGCAGCAACAGCAGCAACAGCGGCGCCAGCGGCTTTCCCAAGCCTCCCCTGCCACCAGCAGCTGCACCAGCAGACCAGCAGCACGCCCAAAGCAAGCTGCGTCTGGCAGGAGCTGCTGCTGCACAGGAGCAGCCAAAGCTACAGATGCAGTTGCCGTCACTCAGTGGCAGCAGCAAAGGCACAGCAGCAGCAGATGCAGCACCAGCATGTGCAACGCCTGCCCTGAACAAGTCGGTGCAGGTGCAGCTGCTGCTGCCAACATTTGATTTCCACCTGCCAGAGTACAGTGTCAGCAGCACTGCAGACGCCTGCGAGCTGGTTCAGCGCGAACTGGCCAATGTACTCGGGGTTGACCGGCAGGCGCTGGAGTACTTTTCAGTGCAGTCTGCACAGCTGCAGGAGCTGCTGCAGCCACCTCAGCAGCAGCCCCATCAGCAGCAGCAGTTCCAGCAGCAGCAGCAGCAGCAGCAGCAGGGTGTCACCCAGGTGGTTGCTGCGGTGCAGCCGGGCTCCTGCCGCTTCAGCTTCGGTGAGATTGACGCTATGCTGGCAGCAGGGATGCGGCAGGCTGGGGAGGCGGAGGCTGCCAGGGCAGAGTTGCAGGAGGTGAAGGTGCGAGTTTGGGTGACGTGGGCGATGTGTATTGATTGCGTATGCTGTTTGTGCTTGAGGTACAACTGAGGCTGTGCATGCAGCAGCGAAGCAGCAGTCATTGAAGGTGGCAGCTGCTAAGGCAGAGCTGCAACAGCTGCAGGTGGTGGTTGATGTGTTGGCGTGCATTGGTCTTGCCACCACTGTGCATTGTGCATGTGCTCTGTCCGCCTGTGAACATTGCTGCAAGTTTGGGTGTGCTTGTTCTGTGCTGCTGGCTTGTCCTGCAACTGCATGGAGTGCTATTGCTGCTGAAGCATGGTTTGTGCACCAGATGTGTGTGCTTGGGAGCATTGCTGCAAGTTTGGATGCGCTTGGTCTGTGTTGCTTGTTTGTGTTGGCACTGTTGTTGGAGTGCTACTGCTGCTGAAGCATGGTTTGTGCACCAGATGTGTGTGCTGGTGGACATTGAAGCAAGTGTGGATGTGCGTGGTGTGTCACTGCGTGAGGCGTCCGGGTCATTCACCTGCGGCTCTGCTAGCGCCAGCTGTGCAGCAGGTGTGGCAATGTGAAGCTGCTGATGCAGGAGAGCTGCTGCAGCTGCAGCTGCAGCTGCACGTGTGCATGTTGGTACACGCAAACAGGCCGTCAGCCATGTGCTGTGCTATGCACCTTGCACCACTGTAACTGCGCGGTTTGATGCGTTCAAAGCACTGAACCTGACACATGTTGCGCCGACTTCATGTTGCTGCTGCTGCTGCTGCAGAATGACTTGTTTCTTCTGGAACTGAAGATGGCAAATCCAGAGAGTGAACTGGGCCGCATGACAGCAGCACACAACCTGCTGCAGCACGAGCTGGCGCTGGCCAGGTGGGTCTGTTTGTTGAGCCAGCTGCACTGCAGCCGAAGCGAGGCAGGCGTCACCATCATTACTTGATTTGATGCTGCCTCTGACAGACGGGCAGATGGGTGGACCGTCCAAGACAGCCGCGAGTCAGCTGCACTTCATTCTAGCTATCTTTGAAGCTGTACTGCTGCTGAAGCTGCTGCTGCTGCTGCTGCTGCAGGCATAGTCTAGCAGCCCAGCGCGCTCTTTTAATGCAGAAGGCGACAGAGCACGGCAGCGAGCTGGGCCGGGTGGCATCAGTAGCCGACCGCCTGGAGCGGGAGCTGGGGCAGGCCAGGTGGGTGCGATCTGTTGAGTGCATCAGCCAGCTGCACTGCTGCCAAAGCTAGGCAAGTGCAGGCATCATCATGATGTTTTCTGCTGCCTCTGACAGACGGCTAGAAGGGTGGGCCATGCACGGAAGTAGCAAGGCAGCTGCACTGCATTGCAGCTCTGCCCTGTGAAGAGAGCAGCACGCAGAGCTGGCAAGCATTGCTAAAATATTTATATATTCAATGTTTTTACAGCTGGACTGCGACTCAAGCCAATCCTTGTGCCCCTGCCACAGCATTGCAGTCATAGCAGGTGTTTGCTGCCAGGTTGTCAGGCTGTCAGGGCAGGTGTTCGCGCTTAGACTGTCAAGACAGATGTGGACTGTCCGGCTGTCAGGTTGTCAGGCTGTCAGGGCAGGTGTTGGCTCTTTTCTTTCTCACCCTCATGTTGTGTCCACACGCTGCTCTGGCTGCCTCTCTGTGCTGTTGCTGCTGCTCTCCAGGAGTGATCTGGCAGGCGAGCGCGCTAAGTCTGCTGCATTGCAGTCAGAGCTCGACGCTGCTGCTGCCATTGCATTGCCATTGGGATGGCCTGCAGCTGGCACTGCAGCAGCCAGTGGAGCGGCACCGGCTGGGTCTGGTTCTTGGGGTGTGCAGGGGTGCGTGGGCGGCGGCAGCAACAGCAGGAGCTGCAGGGGCACCGATGCGCACGGTGACACTGCTGGCAGCAGCAGCAGGGCTGCAAAGGCATTGATGTTGGTGGTGGCACTGCTGGCAGCAGCAGGGGCCCTGCTACAGGAAGTGACGGCAGTAGCAGCATCATGGGCAGTGCTCCTGGTGGTGATGGCAGCAGCAGCAGCAGGCACTGCAGGGACACTGTTGCTGGTGGTAACGACAGCAGCAGCAGCAGGGACACTGCTGCTGGTGGTGACGGCAGCAGCAGCAGCAGTAGGGGCACTGCTGATGGTGGGGACGGCGGCAGCAGCAGCAGTAGGGGCACTGCTGCTGGTGGGGACAGCAGGAGCAGGAGCTACAAGGACACTGCTGCTGGTTGTGACGGCAGCAGCAGCAGCAGCAGGAACTGCAGGGGCACTGCTGCTGGTGGCGACAGCAGCAGGAGCCGCCGGGGCACTGTTGCTGGTGGTGATGACAGCGGCAGCAGCGGGAGCTGTTGGGGCACTGCTGGTGGTGGCGACGGCAGCAGGGGCTGCACGCGCACTGCTGCTGGTGGCAACGGCAGGTGGCAGGGCATGACGGAGCGCGGGACATACAGCCAATGAGGGGATTGTTTTGGGTGCATGGTGCAGCTGTGCGCATTGTGGCCAGCTTGCACCAATCGTTGCCTCTTTCCATGGAGGGCAAGGGGAGAAACAGCAGCCTGAGCCCACATGCTGCGAGGTGGCTGCTGACGCTGCAAGTGGCGCAGCAGCTGACGCAGCCATCACCACTAGTGGCAGCAGCGGCAGCAAGGGATGCAACAATAACGGGGAGCCCCCTCCCCCAGCAACAGGGCCAGCAGTGAAGTCATGAGCAGCAGCCACAGCTTCATTCTGAGTGCGATTATGGCTGGTGGACCTTTGTGTTATGTAGGGATAGGAGTAGACCCAGGTTCGTGAACAGTGTTACATGCATGGTACTGCGTGTTACAATAGCGGGAACTTGCCGCAAGTTCAAGAGGCTTGTTGCATCCTTTGATGATTGTTTAGTCAATACTTTAGGGAGTAGATGGGGAGAGTACCTGCTTGCTAACCAAACACTGCTACAAGGCCTTTATTGCCGATGTACTTTGGATGCACATCTTGCTAAAGCTGCCCAAGATGCGCAGCTTGAACACAGCCCTGTGATTGGCAGGCCAATTGCTGCGTCACTCCTGTATTGAGACGCATGCAAGCGTATGGTTGGCAGCATGTGTGCAGCAATGCCTTGATGGACTACATAACAGTGCCTGCAGATAGAATGCAGCTTGTCAGGGGATTAAAAAGATTTAGAGTCAGCAGACATGCATGGTTGTCAAGGTTTGACATAGGATCCTTGCAGCTAGCGTAGAACATCAGGTGTCTGGATGCCTGCACCAAGGCCGTTTCAGGGTCCTGCCAGCAGAAATGCATGGTTTGATCTTTTGAAGATTGTTGAGCTAGAACAATGTGGTTTCTCTGCAAGGCAGGCATGTTGGGCAGACATTGTGATGCAATGGGCACCAACCGCATGTCACGAGCAGCTTCAACTTAAGTGGCACATTAACGAGAGGCACTTGCAGCAGCTGATGATTGCTGTTTTCTTTCTGCTGCTGCCGCTGCATAATGCACCACACTGCCGCACTGCACATCGTTTAAGAACCCTGTGATAGGCTCCCCATGTGGCCACAATTCGGCAATGCAGTAGTGCCACGCACAGCAATGCCATGACAGCAGTGACTGTGGCTGTACACCACTGCACGCCATGTCCCAGCCAGCCGTGTCAGCATTGACTTTGACCATATCAAGATGTTGGACCCGCACGCATGCATAAGCGCGCTGCTGGTAGCGGTACCACCACCTTCTCTACTGTTGAAGGCACCTGGACTGGATGTTTAGATGTCCAGCGACTGCTCAGTCGTTTGCTTGGCCACTTCAGTTTGCTGTGTTCGCCTGCGCAGCAAGCACGGGGCGCGCACCTCAACACATACCATGATTCAGCAATGCGCCGCAGCTTGTTGTGGCCCTAGCAAGTGTGAGTGGTGTAAGATGTCATAGCTTTGCTATCACAGGAATCATTTTGCATTGTTTTGAACATGCTGTGTTTGTCAGCAGATGTTAGTTTACAATGCTACCAAAGTACTTTGTAAAAGGTGGCCCACAGACTTTGCAGAGCATACAGTCAGGTGTGCTTTTCTTTGTGTGCCGCTTGGGCCATGCTAGCTTTACACACTTGATTTCTGGCTGCTCTAGTGCTTGATGTGTGTGCTGTCCTTCAGCTTGCACCCTTGCTTGTTGCATGGCTCTAGCCACCTAGGCTGCCACCACATATTGTGCCCTTTTGATTGGAGTTATTGCTAGGATGCTTTGATGTTATTGCTAGGATGGTGTGTGTGATTTGCCGCCTGTGCATGCTCTGCCTCCCTGCTTGTGCTAGCAATTGCTTGGATTGTGTTTGACCAAACAGCTGTGGCTGGACTGGTACATTTGGTGGACGTAAGACATCAGGAATCAGTTTGCGATCTGATGTGGGATGGTTTCCAGGATGATATTTGGTAGGGATGGCTTTGCCCTTTTTCTTATTTGGCCTGCCTTTGTTTTGCTCTTTGCCAAATGAGCCCGTCATTGGCTCCCCAAACGGGCGAAGTTACCCATGTAACTTCCACAATGTGACCCCATAGGCTGATGTGTGGATCCTTAAGGACGAGTGGCCCTGGTTTGCTAAGCATAAATCATTTTTCAAAAAATTCATCGTTGATTGTAGACGTATTCCGCTGCAACAGCGATGCAAATCAAATAAGGGGACTTTGCAGATCTGCAACAGCGATGCAATGTAAAACGGGGACTTTGCAGATTGCTGTAGAGACCCTGAGAGAGTGAGCGTGTTTCCACATCCAAGTTCCTAAAGTCTGCATCAGGTTTAAACCCTTCGCCAAAAAATTCCACACCCCTGTGTGGTTTAACTGCCCCCCCCCCCCCGGGTCTAAATTTGTGGTGCACCGCCACGTGGCTCACAACCCCCAAAACTCATGATAAAACTCATCTCAATCATGCGGTTGCAATGGGCAACAGGAGGATTACGATTTCATGCCGTTTTGGAGGTTTGGGTCGCGAATGCGTAACAGGGGGCAGTTGAGTAACTGCCGCGCGTTGGTTGGGTCAAGGTGGTTGCATCTGCACCTGCCTTACCTGCTTCGTACATCAGACGGTCTCTGCAACCCAGACATGTTGCTTCGCACACCAGCACCTGGTTATGGTGCGTGGGAAGTGCTGCTGTCGTCTTGCTGCACTTCCGGCTGCCTCAACTTGACCGATTTAGCAAAGCTTGTTTGCACGTGCAAGCTCGTAGCGAGGCTCTGCTGCAGGGAAACGGCTGCGGATGGTGCACGTAAACATTTGCTGCAGTCAGCTGTCACAGCAGCGGCCACTGCTGTGCAAGCAGATGGCACTGATGAAGCAACAGCTGCTGCACACCTGGAGCAGCGGGTGGCCTGTTTAATGAGGCAGTCACCTGATCTGCCGCCTTACGCAGTACTGCGAGACACAATTGCAGCAGTGCTACACATGCACAACATGCCAGCAGCAGTACTGCTGCTACTAGTAGCAGCAACACTGCTGCGCAGTGGAGGGCGATTCAGCTGGCAGCAGCTGCTGGGCGCAGCCCGCAGCCTAACGGCAGGGCTCGAGGTCTGGCCACAAGCGTACAGGCTGCTGTCGCTTGATTGGAGTGCGCGGATGCCGCTCATAGCCGAGGCAGTCTGTTGCTGTGATGTTAAGGCCAATTTTTAGGCGGGCAGGGCAGCAGTCAATGAATACCACCCTACCACACTGACGGCAATTTGAATGGACAAAAGTATGCTTGATTGTGCTGATGATTCATGTTGCCTGATTTGCCATGCGTCAGAGTAGCAGACAATAGCAGACGCAAGCATGCCCCATGTGATCTAGCTGCATAACAAGGTTGTCGTCTGCTTGCAGGACAGACCCAATGTTATGCGGTCAGTCACTGGCGTGCATTTCATGCATCAAGGGTTTAACAGGCACGTGTTGAGTACATGCCGCTGGCTATAAGGTTGGCTGGTTGTTGTTGTCAACTTCGGCACGCTGTGCTGGGGCTGTCATTGCTGTACTACCGTTAGGCAGCACATCGGTCACTGGCAGCTGCCAGAGGCCGCACCAGGTAGAGAAGCACCAGCAGCAGCAGAACCGTCACCCAGCACACCAACAGCGGCAGCAGCAGCAGCAGCAACAGCAGGAGGAGGAGGAAGTTCCCTCAGCAGTCTGCGGCTGTCACTGCTGCCAGGCCTGCTGGAGCTGGCGACGGTGATGCCCAGGGATGGCAGCGCAACTGCCATGATACAGCGGCTGTGTGGGCTGCAGGAGGCGGGGCAGCTGGGCAGCAGCACAGCTGCGGGCCTGTTGACAGGTGCTCTTCAGGTAGGAAGGACTGCACGTAGCGTGAAAGTTTGAGGTGTTTGGCAAATAGAGCAGCCCCTTTTCCTGCCTGTTTATCCTCTTGCCGTGGATGATTGGCTTCTCTCAGATGTGCTGGTGAGATGTTGTGTGACATGCTGCATACACCTTTTATGGTAAGGGGCGTGTGGCGCGCTTTGGCTGAGCGGTTGAGGGCTACACCCACCCATGGTCAGGACAGAGACGTCATCATCAGCAATTCAGTCGCGCACCTAACAAGTTATGCTGCACTGGTGTGATAAAGATGTGTACATACTATGCTGTGGGTGCTACTGCAATGTGGCTGCACTTCTCATTGGGAGAAAGTGATGGGGCTTGATCAGCAGCCTGGCATTGGTTGGTAAGTATGCTCACTGGCAATGATGCTGTTACCTGCTCCTGCTGATGCTGCCAACGTTGTCCTTATATGTACTGTCACAGGTAGGGGCATCAGAGCGTGTGACTGTGCTGCTAGGTCTGCCAGCAGCACAGCAGCTGGACCAGCAAACAGTGCTGCAGCTACTGCAGGTTGCAGTGGAGAAGAAGCTGTCGCTCAGTGGTCGCAAGTTGTGCGACCTGCCAGCCGCTCGGGCTGTCAGGGCTGAGTGCAGCATTTGGGTGGCGCTGTGGAACAAAGCAGCGGCAATTCAAGGCCCGACCATGCTGTGCACGCTGCTGCAGCTGCCAGCCGCATGTGTGGTGCTGTCGCCGTCAGTGCTGCTGCCGCTGCTGCAGGCGGCAGTGCATTGCAAGGACTCGCACAAGCTGCACGCTCTGTGCCAGGTGCAGGCAGCAGGCCGCGTAGACGCCGACAGCGCGCTGCAGCTGCTGCACACAGCAGTTGCTGGAGGTAGCGCGGCCAAGGTGGCTGCACTGGCGCAGCTGCAAAGGCTGCAGGAGCTGTCGGTGGCTGCCTGTAACAGGTGAGGCGCTTCACCTGGGGCCATAAGTAGGGCTGGCGCTGGGCACGGTGCTGGCTGCCAGTGCCTGCAGTTGCTGTGTCGATGAGCATTGTAGACAGCAGACCTTGACAGCCAGGTCCCATTGACTACATAGAGGTCGTCAAGTAGTTTGCCAGATGTTGCGTGTGCTGCTAGTTGCTGGGCGTTGGTGAGCTGTGTGTCTCACTCTTGTCGCCATAGCTTGCAATGCTGGCAGCCTGGGGTTGCGCCTGGTAGCACAGCAGCCAGGTTGCTGGTGTTGTTGATTTTGAACTACAGCTTGCTGCTTAAAAAGCACACATGCAACGGTTCCAGGAAGATCTGAAGCGGTTCCTGCAAGCATGCTCACCATTGTGTTCCATGCCCTACTGCTGCTTCCAGTGTACTTGACAATGCCATCAACAGCAGTGATCCACACATCCCTGCAGCAGTCATCGCAGCGCTTCGCGATGGGCTCCTTCAGCAGCTGACGTCAGATGACGTCATTCGTCTTATCCAGGCAGCACTAGCTTCGGAGCAGCAGCCAGGAGCAGCGCAACGAGTTCTGGCTGTGGCGCTGTCGCGAGCAGCGCAGCATGTGGATACAGACAGCGCATTGCGCCTACTTGACCTTGCATTGCAGCACCCACATGCGGATGTGGCAGCAGCAGTGTGCAGGCTGCCAGGGGTTGCACATATCGATGCCGACTGCCTGAGTGGATTGCTTGCAGGAGCACTCGCCAGCGGGGCGGCAGCCAAGGTGCACGCGCTTGTGCAGCTCCCAGCAACCGCACGGCTCAGCACAGACGCCTTGCTGCCCCTCCCGGCTGTCGCAGCAGGCAAGTCAGAGGCGCAGCTGCCTCCTGAGCTGCTGCAGCTGCCTGCAGCACAGCAGCTGCCCGGGGCTGTTGTTGGGGATTGCTACGAGCAGCAGCCGACCAACTGGCCATGCAGCAGGGAGCTGGCGCCGAGCACTTGCTCAGCCTTCTGAAACTGGCTGGTGCAGGGGCAGCTGGAGCGGAGGCGCTCGTGTACGCGCTGACAGCTGTCATGGGACGCAGCAGGGACCAGACCTGCCTCCCGCGGGAGGGACTCCAGCAGCATCAGCATGCTCTGGAGTTCAGGCGCGCTGCCGCACACAAGCTGTGCCAGCTGATAGCTGCGCACCCTGCAGTGCCAGCAGCATGTTTGGCAGACGCCCTTGCCTCAGCAGAGCGCTGCACCTGGACGCAGGGGAGTGGCTCGCTCTTTGCATGGGAGCTGCTGCAGTTGCCCTGTGTGTTGCAGCTGCAGGAGACGCTTGTGGCCAGATTTGTGCAGGCTCAGCTTACCAGGCATGGGCTGTCAGAGGATCAGCTGAAGGTGAATGCTGGGGCAAGGGACTTGGGCAAGAAGCCTGTGCATTATGCTTGGACCTGGTGCAGCAACTTTGGTGTGTTTGAGTGGTAGCAGTGCTGGCGATTGAGCTGAGAGCAGTGTTGGACAATTGCCGCATCACCCACAAGTACTCAATCACAAACACACTATGCAAAGATGCCACATCAAGAAGGTGTCTGGTTGTTGTGGAGATTGGCGATAAACAATCCAAAATGCTTGCTGCTGCCACTACTCCTGCTGCTATATAAATCATTGGCCGTCTTGCTTGCTGCGATGGTGCACTTTGCAGCCTGTACTTGGGCTGCAGCTCCTGAGCACGTCAACCGTGGAGAGGCTGCTGAGCACCTTGCTCCTCGGTCGTGTTGTGACATGGTCTGCCGTTCTTGACCCAACCGCCATCGACAGTCACAACCAGGACTGGCAGCACTCTGTCCTGCAAGAAGGAAGCTTATCGACAGGCTTGCTAACCACTGCTGCCGCAAGGATTGACAGGGTGCTGTCGACATTGCAACCAGACCAGTACAGCTTTCTAAGCATTGCGGCAGGTCTAGAGCAGCTGCAGCTGCTGCAGGCGTTGTGTGAGCTGCCAGCTGGCCAGGCGCTGGCTGCAGCAGCTGTGCAGCGACTGATGGCCCAACCCATGATGCGGCTCACTTGCCTGCTTCATTACGAAGCAGGGGTGCGTGCTGGGCAAATGCGGCTGGAATTTCGTCTGGATGCTGCTGCCGTACGTGACCAGCTGAGTCGCTGGCTGCAGCCGCTGTGGCTGCTGCTGGCTCTGCCTGCAGCAGCCGAGGCTGTTAACAGCAGCAGCGCGGACCTGCAGGACTTGCTAGGCGCAATGCTGCATGCGCAGGTGAGTGGTCTGAACATGCAGGCCTGTAGCTTAAATAGCAGCTGGATCTGCGTTGCTTGCAGGACAACAGGCCTTGCACTGCACTGCACTGGGTGCACATATTTGGTTTCCCTTGGTGGCAGCACAGGTCATGTATGCAAGGAGTTCGTGTTTGCAAGCCACTGAGCATGGCACGTAGAGATAGGCTGTGGCATGCACAGGTTATGAGGGCACCTGTGTGTTGCCTGTCGCCCCATGTTCTTGCACACTGCAATGCATATGCCATAGCTGTGGCTGTTTGAGAGCTGAGCTGCATCAACAGCAAGTGCACCACTGTGTGCCTTCTCTGTTGGTGCTGCCCCCCTCCCATCATACAGGATACACTCGCGCAGCAGGCACCCCGTAATGTCAGCAAAGTACAGGTGAGCACCTGCAATCATGGCTTTGAGGCTGGAATGTACGCCAGCTAGCACGCACATGCTGGCTTTGTCCGTGACAAGCCGCTGTCTCTACCGTTGCCTGAAGCCTCAGCCAGCATGCAGCATGGGCTGTTCATTCACTGATGCGCCTCATACGCTGGACCATGATAGGTCATGGCATCAGAAGCTGGTCTGCCATTTCATCAATGCCAGACAGCCCACTGCAGATGCCAGCATATTAGCACCCAGTGACTGGCGTGCACCTGCAATGCGTGACGTTGGCCAACCTTTAGCCACGTATCCTCGGTTCAAGGGAAGGGTGCTGTGCACAAGGTTTATGTCACGCAACCACCATTGATGTTGCCTCTTTGTGCACCACAGCCTGCTGCACCTCCATCCCTACACCCCCATCCTGCAGGTGTTTGCGGCTCTGAGAAGGCTCCAGCAGCTGCTGCTGCCTGCGATGGATCACCTGTTGATGCAGCCAGCTGCACGACAACAGCTGCGCTGATGGAACCTGCTGCACTTCCTGCAGCTGAGTAGCTGCGCCAGCCGAATGCACCTTACCATCCAAGAGGCAGGTCAAGCAAGCCAAGAAACAACAGTATCTCCTGCAAGGGCCAGGCACGCAGACAGTTGATTGCAGCGGTTGCCAAGTACAATGTTGCAGCGGTGCTCACAGTACGCAGGCGGGCAGCTACGTATGTGGCTCCATGACACTCATGGAGTGTTCCTCTAGGAATCAGCACATGCAAGGTTTTAGGCTACCAAACCAGGTGACTGAAGCGGAATAGAAGCGCACTTGTGGTGCTGTGGCGACGACGCCATGGCCACGTATCACCAAAAACTGCTACCGTACTGCTCCTAATGTTTTCCGAAATAGATAATTCCAAACGGCCTTCCGGCAAAAGACTTAAAAACCCAAATAAATAGTATTCGACTTCCGGCAAACTTTATTTAAAACCACAAATAGTTCCCTGGCTCTGAATAAAGCGCCCTTTGCCCTCAATCTGCAATGATAAAGCAACGTTGTGTATGAATGCACTTTCCTAGACCTCGCTGACACCGTACGGAGCTGGCTAGGTGCCGTGTCGTGATGAGATGGTGGGCCTGTTGAAAGGCAAGCTTCCTGTTGGTAAACCTGATCCTGATCAACGAAAGCTAGATGGTTTCTTTGTTAGACTCAGTCAGCCCCCGGGCATCACTACAGCATCACAGCAGCAGAACGAAACACAGAACGTGGGTGCATGGGCAGCAAAGGGAGCCAACACCAACACGCCTGCTGCCCCTGCAAAGAAGAGAGGAAGGCCTCGAGGTAGCGGCAAGAACCAAATCGCTGCAGCAGCAGCAGCAGCAGCAGGAGCAGCAGAGGGAGCGGCACCCCTGCACCCCTGCACCCCTGTACCAAACCACTCAGCTAATGTTGCTGTTGCGGCTGCAAATTCAATGTTGATTGGTTGTTCCTGGTCAGTGGACGGGCTTAGGGCTTGCTGACTTGATGTTCTTTGGTGATCACCGTTGAAATCCACAACGCTTCTGCTATGACTTCAAGCAGATTGTGAGGGATCCATGCGTGTAGCATGCAACACTGAGCTGGCAGCAGCTTGCTGATGCCCACAGCAAAGTGCAGAGAATTCATTTAAGTGCAATGGCATGTTAACACGTCCCGGCAACAATATTTTAATCCACCATTTCAGTGCCGGCAAAACATAAAAACTGCCAGAAAATGCCATGCCGGCTTGCCGGCAAAGACATTATATTCCAAAAAATCCTGCCGGCTTCCGGCAATATATATCAGCGGAAAACATTAGGAGCAGTACGGTATGCAAGTATGGCGTGAGTATTAAGACAGCGGCGGATAGAGCATATGAGCACATGAGCCATCACAACAAGTCAAGGCACTACTATTCTGAAAGGAGTGTGTGTAACATGTTGCAGCACTCTGCTTGGGCTCGGTATGTTGCTCATGTGCATCCGACTCATGCTGAGACTATCATCATCATCATATTACCTATTCAAGCCATAACATCGGCGCCATCGGCCCCATGCTGAGACTATGTGTTTAAAAAAGCCTGAGCAATGTTGCATCTAGGGGCGCCTTCATGTGGTCTGAAGATTGCTTATGCGTGTTCAAATGGGTTGTTTTGTGTGTGCATGAACGTGCTAGTCTGTATGGGGGTAGCAGAGCTAACCCCAGCACAGCATGTTCTTCTTGTAGTGCAGATGTTGAGTCATCGTCACATTGATGTCTACCTGTCCTGCCACCTGCCTGGCAATATGTTATGTTCGTCGAGATCAGGTGTCTGCCAGGTTGCATCAAGAAAGTGCGCAGTGTTATGTCATGTCTACTTCATACAACAAGGTCTAATGATATGTGCCTGGCGATGTTTGGGGTAGTCTGGAGCATGTCTATGGTCCAAGGCATGTTGCTGGTTATCTTGTGCAGGCTTGGGATGTACATGTGTGTGATAGGTGCAAGTACAGTGGAGCAGTGTTCCTTTTCCTTCCGCTCCTGTGGGGCACGGGACCAATGGCGTTGATGCTATCGCTTGAAAGGGTAACTAAATGATGATGACAGGCAGCTGCGTTGTATGCAGGCGGGGTGCAGCAGCGCGTGCACCATGCATGCATATGCATGTGTAGAAATAGCACATGCGTACTATAAAATTACTGGGATAATACATCATCAGCTATATAACTATCAGCCTGGTTTTTGCAGCCGCATACGCAGCAGCTCAGTTGCAGTCACTGATAGTTGGTAACAGGGCTCAGGGTCATGACGGTTCACTGAACATAACAGTGACAAGCACGACACAGCAGGTGTGGGCCAGTGCCCTGCTAGGTAGTACCTGCTAGTGGGCGATGGTTCTCTGAGATTTGGTCGCGTTGCCAGAAATGCAAAAGACAGACTCCTGGCCTGCTGATGAGTGTGCAGCCACATTGTATCATGATGATCAGCGCAGCACAGAGCATGTGCTTTTAAGCCGTCTAGCTGGTGTCCAGACTATGTGCACAACACTGCTGGCCTCAACAAAGTACACTTGTCGTCACTGATGCGTTTTCGTCTGGGTGCACATGACTTGCGCGTGGCTACTGGTCGGTGGGAGAGGGCTGGCAACTCCTTGCTACCTAGACATCAGCGGCTTTGCACCCGATGCGCTGCTGGCCAGGTTGAGGATGAGTTCCACGTGGTATTTGAGTGTGATGCTTACGAGCTAGTCCGGGAGCGTTTTTGGTGTCTGTTTGATGAGTTCGGTGGTTGGCAGAATCCAGATGCCTTACCAAACCCGCGCGGGCGATGTCTGGCAGACTTTATGCGGCAAAGACAGAGCTCTGTCCTCGAGTAGGGTTGCTGCTTTCATCCACAATTGCTTACTGGTACGTAGCAATCCAGAGTTGGCACATCTGTTGCTTCCCAGTGATAACATTACTAGTAGTGCTTCTGCAGTTACTGATTCTCTGAGTTTTGAGCACTCTGAGCTTGTTGAGGTTGCGGTTTCTTTCGGTTGATGGTCTTCTTTTGAGTCAGATCACTTCATGCTAATGCAGCACTGGATGCATATAATGATCAATCAATCAATCGTTCGTTCCATTTGCGGGGGTGGCGACCTTGGAGGCCAGTGCGTGTCAAACAGCCAAAAGATATTCTTCACCCGACGATCAAGTCATTTGCGAAGATCTAGGCCGGTGCAGGCTGTGACCAGAGCTCAGCGCCCACCTCAACTTCGAACTCTCAGTTCGAATTTACTCGGCCTTTAGCGCGCCTGCGGGCGCGCTTCTTCTTCCTTAACCTTTTTTTCGTGATGCTTGTGAAGTAAGGTGGCGTGCAGGGCTGGTTTGGTGGATCTTGGGCACAGGGCAGCAGGCACTCCACTGAGAACGCGTTTGGGTCAGCGCTACGCTGCTTGGACGTTGATGTCAACAGAAGGCACATTGAACATAAGGCTATGGCACCGGCTACATTGATGCGAACGTGCTTGGGGGAGGCACGCCCACTTCAACGGTCATGACTGGGAACAGACCGGTGGACTGTCTGGCGGGCCAGTACCGCCAGGAGCTCCAAGTGGGAAGACAATGCATTGAGCGTGATGCATGCATCTGCAACCGTGCCAGCAGCCTGCGTTCAATCCCTGCCATTCTGCAGAAGCAGCCAGAGCAGCAACAGCAGCAGTAGGCTCATGCAGCAGTGGTTGCAAATGCGGCAGCAGTTCATGGCCAGGTCTGAGCTGTGTCTCGCCAGCCTTATGGCCGATCCTGTGGCGAGTCTAATGCTGTACCTGGCGTGTCCTGTTGCTACTGCTGCAACAACAGTTGTCGGCGCCGCTGTCGCTTGTTGCTGCCTTCACAAAGTGTGCCTGCTGCCTACCCTGCCGCCCCTGCTTCACAAGCAACTTATGAACATGACACAGGACCACAGGATGTCTCAGGAGTGCAGCCTGGCAGTGCAGACCGGCAGGGCCACAGGGGCCCCTGCAGGCCAGCAGCCAGCTCCTGGCCCCTGTGGTCCTGTGACTCGCCTGCCCAGGCAATATGTGGTGATTGATGGCTTCTGCCATCCAGTCACCAATCCTCGCTTTGGCGAGGGCCCATCTAGCGCCCCTGCCTGCCCTGACGTTAGCTCACACGTGTGGCTGCAGGGTGCATGGCACAAGGTGTGCATTGACACGTATGCCTCCGCTTCTGCAGGTGGCTACGTGGGCACACCCCAACCCGCGAACCGACCAACCCGCATTGCTGCGCGTATTACCAACCCTACAAACCCACTTGCAGCTGCGGATACCGAAGTTCCTGCCGCCACTGCAGCACCTGGTGGCCCCACTGAGATTGAGGCTGCACCGTCCAGCGGAACAATCACTGGGTCTAGCCGCGCCCAGAGACGTCAAACCAGGGATGAGAACAGTTGGGGTTACCAGGTGAAGTTGTTTGGCCCACACAGGACAGCAACCACCGTCGCCCAGGTGCGGGCCGCAGGCCTGAATGCTGTTGCACAGATGTCAGGAGGAGATGTGCCATGCGACTTGCTCACAGGCAGGGCCTTCTGGGCGGGGCAGACAGCCATCGTGTTCACCATGCCGTCATCGGCAGTGCGCCAGCTGACAGCATGCATGGTGGTCATGCTGAAGCAGCAGCTTCAGCGTGTACTGCACTGGCGCGCTTATTCACCTTCAATGGCGCAGTCATCCTGTCAGCACGCGGGGCTCATGCAGGCCGCACTCAAGCGGGCCGGCGTGAGCAGCTGAGCGCCGGCCTGGTGCTGTCTAACCAGTATGCTGTGCTCGAGCCTGATGCTGAGTTGTCTCAGGCCGCATTACCGGGTGACGACTACGCCGCTGAGGGCTACACGGAGGATGAGGAGGATGAGCTTGTGCCTGCATCCGAGGACGAGGAACAGCAGCCCGCAGGCACTGAGCAGGCAGCACCTGCTCGGCGCAGCACAGGTCAGCAGCAGGGCTGCAGGCACAGCCAACGCTCCAACAACACCAGGCCCAGCCGCAGGACCCTGCAGCATCGCCGCCACCGCCCCAACAGGACACCGGTGCAGCCAGGTAGCAGTGGATTGGTGTGCGGCGTCCTCAATGTGAACAACATGCCCAAGGCAGGTCAAAGCCTGGTGGAAGTTTGCCAATTACTCAAAAATCTGCGCTGCGACATCATGGGCTTTGTGGAAACCAAGGAGGCGCCAGGGAAGCTGCGGCCTGCCGATCTCATTCCGGGCTACACATACATCAGTAAGGCCAGGCCTCTTGGGGAGAATGGGTGTGCCAGTGGTGGTGTTGCGGTTGCTGTGCATGCCGCTGTTGCCAATGCTGTGAAAGTGTTTGCTTTTGCTGATCAGCAATACGAGGATGCACTGTGGCTAGTGATGCCAGGGCAGAATGGTGCTCCTAAGCTGTTTATTGGAGTGGTGTATATGCCTGATATGAACAAGCATGAGCCAGTGAGGAGGGCTGCTTACTCAGCGCTGCAGGAGGACCTCGCATACCTGTCGAGCAGAGGCTCTGTGTTGATCATGGGTGACTTCAACGCCAGGGTCGGGCAAGGTGCAAGCCCCACAGATCGCATTGGCATGCATGGCGAAACAACCACAAACAACAATGGCGAACTCCTTCTCTCGCTGCTCAATGCCGTCAATCTCTACTCACTGAATGCCCGCACAGCACCCACCTCTCCCCACCAGCACATCACATGTGACAGGTCCCACAGGGGCACCGCGCGGAGGTCCCTTAATGACTACATCATTGCGTCTGCTGACATTGCTATGCCGTGCCAAGCTGCCGCCAGGCCAACAGCCAAGGTTGGGCCATACACAGTGGGTTCTACTGACCACCTGCCAGTGTCTGCTTACATTCAAAGGCCTGTGGCACGTCGCCCTGCAAAACAGGTCAAGCTGCGCCTCAATGCACAGCCGAATGATTTCAAAATGCGCAATGGGGAGCAATCGGCCGAACTTGAGGCGTACCAGGAGGCCCTGGCACAGCTGGGCGCTGCTTATACGTCCACTATTACCGTGCTACAACAGCAGGTTTCTGCAGCTCAACTTACGGCCAATGCTGCAGTACAACAAGCATATGCGCAGCTGCTGGGAGCGCTTCGTCAGGCGGTCAATGCCAGTTTTGGGTTTAAAAGGGTCTGGGTTGGCAAGTCCTTCCCGTGGTGGACACAGGAGCTGACAAATGCTGTGCAGGCCAGGGTGCAGGCCTTTACACAGTACAGGGAGTCCGGCCTTGTTGCAGACTGGGATGCATTTGATCAGCAGCGCAAGGCTACTGCACAGCTTATCAAAGCAGCTGAGAAGCAGCACAAACAGCGATGCGAGCATGCAATCACTGCAGCGTACAGAGACCGCTTAAGTGATGACAGCACGGTTGGGGAGAAGGATATGTGGCAGCTTGTGCGTCGCCTGTGCCCTAAGCATGTCAGCGAGGCCGTGTACAGTGTCATGCAGCACCCCTCAGGACAGACGGCTTCAACCCCTGCAGAAAAAGCAGATGCATTCAAATGCCACTATCAGCGTGTTGGTAGCCATGCAGCGTTTGCCGCCGCAAACCCCCAGTTCGACCCAGCGCACATGACACAGGTTGCCGCCAATGTACAGCAGTACCTTCATGACTCAACCGCACCTCATGCTGCCCCACCCTGCCCGCTGGACTTGCCCATCACTGCCGCCGAGGTTTCTGCATGCTTGCAGCGTCTACGCACAGGCAAAGCTGGCAACCCTGCAGAGGAAGGCATTGTCAACGAGCTTTTGAAGTACGGAGGCAACACAGTTGCAGACATGCTGCTGCAGTACTGCAGCCTCATGTGGCAGCTTGAGCAGGTACATCAGGTGCCGGGGACAGTCGTCAGCATGCCTAAGAAGGGCGATCTGACAGACCCAGGCAACTACCGCGGCATCACCCTGCTCAGCGTGCTCTATAAGTTCTACACCAGCGTCCTCAATCAGCGCCTTATCAAGTTTGCGGAGGGCGAGCAGCAGGAGCAGCAGCAGCAAACACAAGCACAGCAGCAGCAGCAGCAGCAGCAGCAAGGCCAGCATTCAGCACAACAGCAGCAGCAGCAGCAGCAGCAGCCACGCGCAACTGCTGCTACAGCAGCAGCGGCGCCGCTGCTGCACGAGAGTCAGAACGGATTCCGCCCCAAGCGCAGTTGTGCTGACCATCAAAGCGTGCTCAGCGAGGTCCTTAATGGCAGGAAAGCTGAGGGAAAGGAGTCATATGTGTTGTTTGTTGACACCTTCAAGGCATTCCCTACGGTCTGGCTTGATGGCTTGTTCCAGAAGCTGTGGGATAAGGGTGTGCGTGGCAAGATGTTCCGTGTCTTGTACAACTTGTATCAGGGCGCGCAGCGTGTGGTGTCTCATGAGGGTTGCACCACGGATAGGTTCACCTGCGACCTTGGCCTGCATGAGGGTGATGTTATTTCGCCCACACTGTACCTGTTGTTTATCGACGACTTGCTGCGTGACGTGCATGCAAAGCACCCTGGCGTTACCCTCATGGGCCCTCGTGACGAACCTGCAGGCCAAGTTGTGGCAGCCATGCAGGCTGATGACTTTGTTGCTGTCTGCGGGTCTCTGTCTGAAGTTCAGGCTGTGGCTGCAACTGTTTACCATTACAGTTGCCAGTGGCGCTTCAAGCTCCACAGCTTGAAGTCTGCCGTCATGCATGTGCTGCCAGCAAGACAGACCAGCCAGCTGGTCGACTCCGGCATTGTTTGGAACAATGTCCCTGTGCCTGTTGTATCGGAGTACTGCTATCTTGGCCTGTGGTTCAACAATACCTGTACATGGACCACACATTTTGAGAAGATGCTGGCTAAGGTGCAACGTGTGAAGGGTGCGCTCCTGCCAATTTGGAAGAGCCGCAGCATCAGTGTGGAGGTTAAACGCATACTGTTGCTGACGTGTGTCCGTCCCATTGTTGAATATGGCAGTGAGGTTTGGTTTCCGTCCACAGCTAGGCAACTGCAGCTGATTGACAAAGTGCAGACAGACATCATCAAATGCGCAATGCGCTGTGGCAAGGAGCCCCCATGCTCTTCAGCTCTCTTGGCAGAATGGGGTGTGAAACCGTTGCATATGTGGCTTCATCAGAGGGCTTTGGAGTACTACTACAGGATTCAGCGTATGCAGGGCGTTCGGCTGCCAAATCAAGTGTTTACAGCTGAATGGAGGCGTCCTAGTGGTGCTGTGGCCGTGACACCGTGGCACAAGTATGTGCAGAGCCTGCTGTGCAAGTATGGTGTGAATGTTGTGACCGCGGAAGGCAGAGCCAGTGCGTGCAAGAGCCATGTCAACAAGCAGGTCAAGACACTACATGCTGAAAGGATTGCATGTGAAACGTTGGAACACTCCACTCTGAGTCGGTATGTGGCTCATGTGCATCCCTCTCATGTTGATGCTGTGGGTTTCAGGAGGCCTAGGCCGTACTTGCGTTCAGTGGCAATTCCACGTGGTATTGAATTGCTGTTGCGTGTTCGTATGGGTTGTCTGTGTGTACATGAGCGTACTAGTCAGTTTGGCGGTCGCAGAGCTAACTCCACTTCAGGATGTCCTTGTTGTGGTGCAGAAGTTGAGTCTTTGTCACACTTCATGTTTGATTGCCCTGCTACTTCTGCTCAGAGGGATGATATGTTTGCTGAGATCAGATCCCTGCCTGGTTGCGCTGAAAAGTTGCGCAGCGTTTTGTCCATGGCTGATTCGTCAATCAAGGTGTTGCGTTTTGTATCTGATGATATTTGGGGCAGTTCTGGAAGATGTCTGATGGTGTCACCGTGTATTGCTGCTTTTCTTGTCAAGTCTTGGGATGTGCGCAATGCATGCAAACATTCTGGAGCAGTGCTCCCTCCTCTTTCCGCCCCGGTGGGGCGCGGGGCCGATGGCGCTGATGCTATGGCTTGAATGGGTAATATGATGATGATGATGGTCTTCTTTTGAGTTTTGTGGACCCCATGAGCCTTGTTTGGCTCCTTTGCGGGTGGGCCAGTGGCACTACTTTGGTAATTTGGTAATTCGGTAATTAATAGCGAGCGTTGCTTCACACACACGTCGCGTTTGCAAGGATACCGGTTGCTCTGAGAGGTAGCTGTGCAGGAAGAAGTCCAACTCGCCATCGGTCCCAAGCAACTAGTCCAGCAATATCCTAACTTGTCAAACTGCCTGGGGTGTCACCAACTTCAACAGCCGCTGCGTCAAGACGAGGTCTCGTACATATAGCAGCAGCAGTTGGCAAGACAGGTGGCTGCTGTGCTGCTGCTGCTGCTGCTGCTGCTGCTGCTGCTGCTGCTGCTGCTGCTGCTGCTGCTGCTGCTGCTGCTGCTGCTGCTGCAGTTGTCGCTGCTGCTGCTGCTGCTGTTGCTGCTGCTGCTGGCGCCATCGAGTTGTGTTCACGCTGCATGCTAGGGCCTAATGCACAGTCTTAGGCAGTTACAGGGTCATGTTTGCTGTAGAAGCCTATCGAGCAGTTGAAAATGATGACGTGCGGCAGCGCACCAGCCCTGCAGTGCTGATGGCGGCAAATCAGATACGCTTTTGCTGGGTGATGCAGACAAAAGCATAGTATGTCAGGTGCTATGATCTGCAGCTGTCCCTGCATTAGCGTGGCTCGGTAGCGGTGAAGAAAGCCACACCTTGAAGTGGTGTGTGCCATTGTGCCAGTGCCACACGCACAGCTTGCATGCAGGGTCACCCATGTGTCAAACCCCCTCTTCATGCCTTTTGCCTGCACTTCTGCTGCAGCTTGCTTTACATTTGCGTAATTGCTCGTACATGTGAGTGACTTTTCACTTTGCAGGCACCACGGAACTAACCCCCGCGCGGCAATCATGCCACCAGGTGAGGTGGGGGCACCAGCAGTACTGTACAGCTGCACGGGAACAGATGCGAACAAAGGAGAACGGCAAGAATGCTTCAACCTCAGCTCATCTTTGTAGTGATTGGTACTAATGTTCAGCCTGTTCTGGCAAGGGTTTGGATGTCGCAGGCTGCCACAAAAGCCTTACCTCAGGCACTTGTAGAGCACGAGAGGAGATCCCTGCTCTTTGAAGCCGAGTGAAACAGTTTGAATCGTAGAGAGCGAGGGGGCGCGGGTGAAACTTTTCCTTGCTCTGTATTTGCCGATCGAAACTACGACAAGAGCGAAAGAGTTTTTTTTGCAGAATCGTCGTTATCAAGTCTGAAAAGGAACATTTGACGTGAGGCTGTGGCAGCGGAGGCCGAGTCAGGCCAGAGACTGGGCCTTGAGCAAGTTAATGTGCTGAGAGGGAGCAGCCAGGCGTAGCACAGGAAACGCAGGAGCGCCTCAAAATGTCCGCGGCAGCGATCAACCTTATTCTGGAGAAGGTCAGCAGCACACGCTCATGGCTGCCCGTGAAAGCCCACTTGAGGATCTTGCAGTTGTTTCTGGTGGCTCGGGATCAGCAGGCGTTTTGCACCTCGACAGCTGTTATCCCCCGCATGCGTAGTATTTCTTGCTAGTTCTTTTGAGGCTATGCCAAGCCAAGCATGCTGCTGCAGCAGCAGGAGCGGGCAGCAGCAGCTGCAGGACACAGTACATGCAGGAACAGTCACATCAGCGTCAGTGGCAACCAGAGGCCCCTCAGTATGAAGTTGCACTGTTGTTTGCGTGGTTGACATAGCGCTCTTGATTCGATTGTTGCAGCTGCACAGGATCAGCATTGATGCGGCAGAGCATGCTGCGCCGTGTGCATTGGCTGGCGCTTTTCCATGCCATGCCTGCAGCGCTCTGTACATATTGTTCAGCTGAGGCCTGAACAGGCAGCAGCATCCGATGTAACGCCAGTGGTCATGCGCGGATGTGTGGTATTAAAGCGGTTGCGCTGTTGCTGTGCCCCACTTGTGGTCATAAAGTACTGCTGTTGTTGCTGCTGCTGCAGGTGGCCTCCAAGGACAAGGATTTCCGGTATATGGCCACCTCTGACTTGCTGAATGAGCTCAGCAAAGACACCTTCCAGGTGGGCAGCAACAACAGCAGCAGCACCAGTAGCAGTTGTCCGAAACAGCAGCAGCACCAGCAGCCACTGCTAAGCAGCAGCGCAGGCAGTAGTCAGACGCCATCCCACAAGGAGCATGCAGCAAGTCGCCATGCAGTCAGCAGGTACCTGCTCACCATGGTGCAGGGATGGCAAGCACCATCAGCCTTGGTAGCGTGCTGGCTGTGTGGGGTGGTTGCAGCGGTGTGCACACCAGCACTGCAGACGGCCGCTGCACAGGGCTGTTGGTGTGCAGTTGCGCATGGTCTTGCAGCTAAGATTGTGAGCTTGCAGCGGTTGAGCAACTGCATCAACAGCAGAATGGAGGGTTCTTGTTATTCTGTAACAGCCTCATCATGCTGTATGTGCCCTAATGACCCCCTCAGTCCTCTGGGCAGTCTTGATCACAGTTGGTGGTGGTGCTGCGGCTTTGGGTGGTGCCGCTGCTGCTGCTGCTGCTGCATCTGAGACTGATCCTGAACTTTGCTGGCACCGGTGCTGTTTGTTGCATTGCCACCGTTGTTCCAGGTTGACCCCGACCTTGAGCGCAAGCTGTGCAATGTGGTGGCAGTGCAGCTGGAGGACCAGAGCGGGGACATCTCAGGACTGGCTGTCAAATGGTGCGTGGTGTGGAGTTGGTGTTGGTGCTGCGTTCTGCTGTCTTGCTGCTGAGGGATGGGTTGCACGCGGCATACAGGCTTGCCAGCATCAGCCTTTGCTCAGGCATGGTGACCCAGTTTCAGCAGTTGCAATGCACGTATCATGTAGAGCTAGCAGCAGCGATCAACATAGGTATGATAGCAGCGACTTGTCTTTATGCTGCTGCATCTGCAAGTGTGTCTATTGCGGCCGAATGTTGCGTCTCTTGCTGCATGCACATGTGTGTGCAGCCTTGACGTGCTTGTGCACAAGATTAGCAAGCTGCAAGCCGCACATGATTGAGGCTTTTGTGATCTGCAACAACTGCTATGCTGCCTGCCAACGCTGCTGCTGCAGCCTTGGTGTGCTGGTGCGCAAGGTTGGCGAGCCACGTGTGATGGACCTTGTGAAAGGCCTGTGTGAGAAAGTTGCAGCACCCTCCAAGAAGGACAGCAGCAGCAGGGACATTGCAAGCATTGGGCTCAAAACAGTGATTGAGGTGGCTGGGGGCAGCTTGGCCCACCCTGCTGCTGCGTTGATCTGCAGCCGCATGCTGGATGGCGTAACACAGAAGGTTGGTGCGAGGGTAGGGCGAAGCCAGGGGGTTGCTGATTGCAGGGAGCTTGTTGGCAGCACAACGGCTTTCATGGCAAGCCGCGCCATCTGGTTTGTGAATGTTGCTGCTATGATGTACTTCAGTTCAGGAATGGGCTCTGTTTACATTCTTGCCAGCTCTCCGGGTGATCTGCAGGTGCACGCTGACAGCCAGTCCATGTTAACCTAGGTTCTAGCCATTCACTACCATGCCACCCAATGTGGCTTGCCAGTGGCTCACCGCCTCAAACTGCCTAATTTTTACGGCTTGCAGGACAGTTTTGAGGTGCTCACCGACAGTCTGGACATCCTGACAGATGTTGTCGCCAAGTTTGGCCACCTGCTGCCGGAGCAGCACGCAACCATTGTGCAGCTGCTGCAGCCGTACCTGGACGACAGCAGGCAGGGCATCCGCAAGCGCGCACTTCATTGCATAGGTGCGGCGCATTCAGCAGCGGGCTCCGCATCGTGTGCAGGGTTATCGTTGTTATGACAGAACATGCCGACAGCAGACAGGGCACTTGCAAGCACATGCAGCGTTATGCAGGTGAGCATGAACAGCAGGATGCGTGTCCAATATCAAGCCCAATATGGCATGGATGATAGCAGGCAGGGCATCCCAAGTGGACATAGGCAGGCGTCTACAGATGTTTCAGATAGTTGGGTTGCTGTGCTTCATGCGTGACTGAACTTGTTACATGGCTATACAGCAGCTGCTGGCACTTTTACGTAAGCTGCTGGGCTTGTTGCTTGGGAGCATGCGGGGTGTCTGCTGGTGACGCCGCCTGCATCCCTGCAGATGCCGTTCGTCACCAGTCATCCTGCACTGCTGCTCATGGTGCAGTTTTGCATATCGCCGCAAAGCTCTGTCAACGTTTAGCTCCGGTTGCAACTTCCATGAATTAAACTGGCTGGCGTTGCAAGCCTGCTGAGGGAGCTGCGAGGGGTGCATGGCTTCGCACACATGTCATGCTGTGCTGTCCTGCTGCTGCACTCTGCTGCTGCTGCTGCTGTTGCACCCATTGCTGCTGCTGCAGGTGCACTGTCGCCGTGCTTATCGGATGCGCAGCTGGACGCGGTGACACAGCACAAGCTGGGCCAGTTGAAGGGCGGCGCCCTCAAGCCCGACATTGCGCGCAGCTACGTGCAGGGCGTGGGCGCCCTCAGCAAAGCAGTTGGTTACAGGTATGCGAGGAGATCACAGCTGTTCGGAAGCCCTCCAGCTGTTCAGTCGGCCATGCAGGGTGTTGTGTGGCGACCCCATGTACGTACGGAAGCTTCCACTTGCATGGTCGGGCACCTGGGTTGTATCATGATTGCGCAGAAGGACTGCACTTGTGCACTTTTGCTAACCAGTGTGGGGCGGAGCCTGCTGTTTTTCTGGGCATGGCGCATGTGCAGCGGGGCCTGAAGGTGCTGCGCTTCTCACAGGTGCCGTCTGTCGGCGTGTGTGTGGTGTGCAGGTTCGGCCGTCACCTGGCCGAGGCAGTGCCGTTGATGGTGCAGTACGGCCAGAAGGCAGCAGAGGGGGACGACGAGCTGCGCGAATATGCGCTGCAGGTGAGGCGCTGAATGCAGGCTGCATCGTGCATGTTGTACATGTTCAGCACGCGTGTACATTTTTTTTGCTTGCTGTGAAGGGAAAGGGACCAGCTGCTGGTATGTGCCGCAGTGGTGGCATTGTGCCGGGTGCTTTGCACGAAGCGTGATTCAACATAGGGTGCTTTGCCGCTGTATCTACATTGCCAGCTGGCATGCTGCTGCTGCTGCTGCTGCTGCGCAGGCTCTGGAGAGCTTTGCGTCTCGATCCCCGGCTGACGCACGGCCCTTCCTCGACCAGCTGCTGTCTGAGGCGCTGCGCTACATCAAGTATGACCCAAACTATGGTGAGGCTGCCGGCCCTCCTGCTGTGCTTTCAGCGCTTGTATGCACACCAATCCTTGTGCATGCATGACTCAGATCTGGTTGGTATGTTGTCTGCCGGCACGTGTGGCGAGCTGCTGGCGTTCCTGCTCAACTGCTGGCTTGTTTGGCACACCAGCGTACGTGTACGTGTGCCTGTGACTTCGCTACGCGTTGCAGTCGTGGTGCCTGCCTGCCTGTGTGGGCGTCCCCAGTTGTGTTTCTGCTCACAAAAGCTGATGTCGTCTGTGTTGAACCTTTTGCTTGTTTTTTCCGCCACTACCCGTGCATATATGTGAATCGTGTCGCGTTGATGTCCTCCTGCCTGCCTGCCGTCCTGCTTGCATGCATGGGCTGCGCAAGAGTGTTGCAGCCACTGCCCACACTCTGATGGCGTGCATGCCCCGCCTGCCTGACTGGTTTGGTTGCTGCCCATCTGTGTGCTGCAGCTGATGACGACATGGATGAGGATGGCGGTGATGCGGGCAGCGACGAAGAGGAGGATGACGGCAGCGACGAGGAGTACAGCGATGACGAGGACATGAGCTGGAAAGTGCGCAGGTGAGGGCAGCGCCTGTTGCGGTGGGCGTTGCGTGCCTGCTGATTCAACCCGGTCGTGTGTGTGCTTATGCTGCCAACAGCCGCAGGGCTGCTGGCAAGCCAGGGCCTGTGCTGGCAAATACATTTGCTGCATGGCTGTCCAAGGCTTCTGTTGTCTGATGATGTGCACCACTGCTGTTTTTGCATTATTCTTGACTGCCACGGGCTGCGCACTGGCTGTGCAAGCCCACCATGACTTTGCTGCGATTCACTTGTTCACTGCAGCCGTGTTTCCTCCTGTTGTGACTGCCGCAGGGCGGCCGCCAAGCTGCTGTCTGCTCTGGTGCACTCATACCCTGATCAGCTGGCGGACATCTACAGCAAAGCAGCAGGGGAGCTGGTGGCGCGCTTCAGGGAGCGGGAGGAGAACGTGAAAGCAGACGTGTTTGCCGCTTACTGCGACCTGCTGCGACAGGTGGGCTGTGGCAGGCTGTAGCCAGAGGCAGGGCGACCGCCGTCAATTGCCCAAGCATGTCTGCCTGCACAACAAATGTGGGTGTGCCTTCATATCTGCGATATGCACAACACCTCGTGGGCTCACTGGATGCGGGTGACACGTGCTGGCCCTGCAGGTCGGCATTGTGGCCGGGCGGTACGCTGCCAACGACCCCGCCAGCCCGCTGCAGCTGCTGCTGGGTGATGTGGGCCCCATGCTCAAGGCTGCAGCGAGGCAGCTGGCAGACAAGTCGCCGAAGACGCGCGTGGGCATGTTCACTGTGTTGCGGACGCTTGTGGGGGTGCTGCCAGGCAGCGTGGCCGACCATGTGGGCATGATCGTGCCAGGTGCGTGTCTCCTCAGCGCTGAGCGTGCCTGCTGTGCCTTGCACTGCAATTTGGCAACAAGTCTGGTGTTTACAAGCTGAGAACGAGCATGGGGCGCTTGTGCATGGGCGTGAGCGCTGCACTGAAGTTGGTGTCTCATGCCAGCTGTCCTCTCTGGTACCTACATACCACAGTGCCCGCCCAGCCGGCCTGCACCAGCATGCCTTACAGCTGGCCAGCTTTGTTGGTGTGTTGCAGCATCCATACAGCTGCTCTTCCCTGCCCCTACCTGCAGGCATCCTGCTGGCGTGCAAGGACAAGTCGGCGAGCAGCAGCAGCCTCAAGATCGAGGCACTCACGTTCCTGCGTGCAGCCATGGAGAGCAATGCTTCGGCGGTGTTCCAGCCGCATGTGGCACAGCTCAGCAGCGGCGTCTTCACAGCAGTCGGCGAGCGGTATTACAAGGTACGGTGAAGCTGCAGCTGGGAGCCAGGGCACATGCCTGCTCAGCGGCCGCTTGTGATGCAGCACCCTCACTCACTCGCAGCACATTATGGTGTCGCCTCTTGTCTGCATTTGATTGCATCGTGTCCGGCCATTTGCCTGATTCCCAGCCATGCAGTGGGATTGTTGCACAGCATGCATTCTCACCTCGACAGGCCGCTGCTCGCAACGGTCGTGCAGGTCGCTGCTGAGGCGCTGCGGGTGTGTGAGCAGATGGTGTCTGTCGTCCGGCCCAACCCGCCAGCGCCACCCGCTGCTGATCTCGAGCCATTGGTCAGCGGCATGTTTGCCTGCATCAACGGCCGGCTGGCCGCTCAGGACCAGGACCAAGAGGTGAAGGAGTGCGCGATACTGTGCATGGCACACCTGGTGGCGACGTGCGGGGACCTGCTGTCCGCAGAGGTGAGCGGTTCTGTGGGTCAGGGTTTGTGGGCCTGTCGCACCTGCCGGAGGTCGGCATTGCTGATGTGCTCTCCTTGGGATAGATTGTTGACAGCAGAAGTTGGGTCTTCTCGCTTCTCAAAGCCCATCCGCACACACATCTAGTAGAGTGTTGTGTTGGTCTTGCCGGCCCTGTTGCTGCATTACCAGCCAATGCTTCAGTCGCCCACTGCAGCTGCCAACGGCTCCCGGCCTTGCGCTTTGGTACCCGCAGGTGGCTGGCGTGCTGAAGCTGCTGCTGGAGCGCCTGCGCAACGAGATCACGCGGCTGCCAGCTGTGAAGGGCTTTGCCGTGCTGGCCCACTCGCAGCTGGACCTGGGGCTGGATGGCGCACTCGAGCCTGTTATTGTGAGTGCTGTTGGCTGCTGTGCATGCAGATCGCCTTGTCACTTCTTTCTGAAGCTGCGGCTGCTGCACGTCAGGTTAATTGGGGGCTTTGTTTGGCAAGTACGGCCCCTCTTCATCCTTCAAGCACCACCGCGTTTGCCCACCTGTGTTTCAGCCCCTGCACTCGTTGACCGGCGTGTCTGCCTGCTGCCCCCTTGCCTGCTGGCAACCAACATCCCCCCTCCCACCACCAACGCCAACAGGCCGAGCTGACCAGCTTCCTGCGCAAGGCCAACCGCCTGCTGCGCCAAGCCTCCCTGGCAGCGCTGGAGGCGCTGGCTGCCAAGTACGGCCCCTCCCTGGACCCCGCCAGCACCAGCGCCCTGCTGGCCGAGTCGTCGAGCCTCATCAGCGACGCGGACCTGTCCATCGCTGCGCTGAGCTTGAAGCTGGCTGTGACGCTGCTGCGCCAGCAGCCGGCTGTGGCGCAGCAGGTGGTGGAGCGGGTGCTGCCTGCAGGCCTGGTGCTGGTGCGCAGCCCGCTGCTGCAGGTGAGGGGTGTGGCTGGTGTGCTTGGCCTTTTGGGTGCGTCCATTACATTACATTACATCCCCTGCTGCGTGGCGGTGTGTGTTGCGTGTAGGATGTAGCTGCTGATGCGCAGGTCATGCTGTGTATGATCGAGCTCCTGTATTTGCTGCATTCGGGCAAAACTGCAGCAGTGGGTGTGCAGCAGGTGTTGCCGTCTATGCTTTTGTGCATTGTATTGCTACGTGCAGAACTGTGTACCTTTTCACTCCTGCGCAACATGAGCAGGGGTTGCGGCAAGGCTGAAAGAGATTGCTACTGGCAGTCAAAGCTCTTGATGTGTTGCCTCTCTGTTTAAGGTGCAACAGGATATGCCTGCCGTTGCTCTGGGCAGCTTGTTGTTGAAAGCCCCTGCTTGGTTTGTTTGTAGCAGTGTGGGCGGCATGTGCTTATTCTTTTTAATGCTTCTTGTGAGGGAGCAGTTACATTGGCTCCAGACATCACCTTGTGAGCCATCCCTGGATGAAGCACGCGCTTGGCAGTGGCCTGTGTGGTGATCACTACGCATCACTTGCCGCCCCATGCAACTTTGCTCCATCTGAATCAATCAGGACTGCTGCGATGCAGCTCACCATGCATGCACTGCACCTAGCCGCAACACCTGCGCACGGCAGCTTTCCTAGAAAGACATGAGATGTGGCTGCCTGCGACATGCACCCCTGCAGGGTTCAGCTCTGGCGGAGCTGCAGGCGCTGTTCCCAGCCCTGGCAGGGACCGGCTCGCCAGCAGCAAAGACGGAGGCGCTGCTGTCAGCGCTGCTGGATGAAGGCAGGGGGCGGCGCGAGGGAGGCGGCAGCACGGACGGCAGTGCGCGGCAGGCGCAGCACAGCGTGGCGCAGTGCTGCGCGGTGCTGGTGGTCCCCGCAGGGCAGGCGCAGGTCGACGCGACCGTGAAGCAGCTGCTGCAGATGCTCAAGTCCGCAGACCAAGGTGCGTGGTGCTGCGGCGCTGGGTGGCGGGTCCGCGGGGGCTCCCGCAGCAGCAGAAGGACAGGTCTGCAGTGACGTCTGGAGCGGTGACGGCGCTCCTGCTTAGCCTGCCTTGGTGCCTCCTGTTCTGAGCAGCTGACACTGCTCGTCGTGAAACTATCCAACAGGCTGGACTCGTGCCAGCGCCTGCTACTTGTCTGTCTCCTTCGCATACGTTTGCCCACCTGCCAACCTGACCATTCTCCTACAGCATCTCTGTGCTTGGCGCTGCTTTTGTTATGAACATTGCTGTCCACCACCAGCACCCTGTCGTCATCAACACACCTGCTCATCTGTCAGCTGGTGACCGCCCATCCATGTGTGCCTGCTGCTGTGCTCGCCATGCAGCTTCTCAGCGCCTGGCGCTGCTCTGCCTAGGAGAGATCGGTCGCCGGACAGACCTATCGTCAGCGCCCAGTGTTGAGCCGGCTGTCAACATGTCTCTCAACTCAGAGAACGAGGACATCCGAGCAGCAGCAAGCCTGGCCCTGGGCGGCGTGGCGTGCGGCAACTTGGGGCGCTTCCTGCCTGCGCTGCTGCAGAGCATCGAGGGTGCTGGCGGGCAGAGCAAGCAGCAGTACTTGCTGCTGCAGGTAGCCTGATGTTGAGCAGTGATTGTGGTCGTAGGGCTTGAGTGATGCCGTGTGCTTTCATGCAATGTTCACAGTGGCGCTGATGATGCTGGAGCCTGGGAGTCGCTGGACACAAACCACCACTGCCAGGCATTCAGGGACTGGGGAAGCAATCGGGTGGCATGTGACTTTCATGGTGCATTGATGCTGCGCTTTTGGCGTTTGATTGCAGGCACTGAATGAGGTTGTCACGACGGTCGGGGCGCGCAAGGCAGCAGACACACGGGCAGGCTTCAATGAAGGTGCGCTGCGTACAGGCGAAGGAGTGTGGTTGGGGTGCTGTGCTTTCTTTGCTTTGCTGTGTGTGCGTGCGTGTGTGGGTCTGTAGCCGAGCTTTATCCATGCACCAAGCCATTTGCTGGCTCAAGTAACAATCAAGCAACAATTCGTGCAGTGGTATTGCGCGGCCTGTTGTTTGCAGCAGTGGCTGGCCAAGCGTGCTGTCTTCGCCCTTGCTCCAATCCCACAACACACCTGCAGCAGGTGCTTGATGTGTTGGTGACCTGTCGGTAGTAGTGAAACAAAGTTTTTGCACCTCCCTCACCAGCATGCGTGCCTGCCGCTGCTGCCCTGCTGCTGCCGTCTGTCCTCGCAGCCCAAGTGCAGCAAGTGCTGGACCTGTTGGTGTCCTGCAGCCGAGCTGAGGAGGAGTGCAGGAACGTGGTGGCAGAGTGCCTAGGGCGGCTCGCACTGCTGCACCCTGCAGAGGTGCTGGCGCGCTTACGCACAGGTGGGCCAACGAGATTAGCTTTGCATGTGTTACTACGGCTGTAGCTGCGGTGCTGTGTGTTTAGACCTGGCTTGCTGGCGCGGTGCTGATGCGTTGCTGCTGCTGCTGCTGCTGCTGCTGCGCCCAGCAGATGATCCGCTCAGGTGTGCCATGTGTGCTGTTTTGCTGCAGGCCTGTCGAGTGACAGCGAGCACACGCGCTGTGTGGTGGTTGGTGCTGTCAAGTACATGGTCGTGGACAAGCCGCACCCAGTGGACGACCTGCTCAAGGTGCGGCGCAGGGATGCTGTACTGGATGTCGACTCTGCGCTGCTGCAGCTACTGCTGCTGCGGATGCCGCTGATGAATGTCGGAGCGGTGATGGTGTGTGCGAGCGCCGCTTGGGAATGTTTGCGCAGTGGCAGGGGGCGCCTACGCCAGCATTGCCGTGTTGCACATGCTCACCTGGCTCCTGCTGACACTGCTTCCCTTTCGTTTGTTTTGATTCATATGTGTCGCTGGCGTTGTGTAGGACTGCCTGCTGGACTTCCTCGGCCTCATGGCAGACCCAGACAGGCACGTGCGCAAGGCAGCAGTGGTGGCGCTGTCTGCCGTGGTGCACCACAAGCCGGGCTTGGTCGCTGCTGGGCTGGAGCAGCTGCTGCCCCAGCTGTATGACCAAACAGTCATCAAGCAGGAGATGGTGGGTGAAGCAGTGGCGGTGCTCCCAGTGCGCAATCACTGTACTCACCTGTGTACAGCTTCTGCTTCTGCAGCTTTTGCACGAGCAAAATGTTGCTGTTGCTCTCCACAGTGCTCAAGCAGGGCGTTGGATGGTAGCTAGCTTGCCGTCTCGCTGCCTGCTGTCGTCAACCTGGCGTCCTGTGCCGCGACCTGTACCTTCCCCTGCTGTACACCATGCCCGTTGAACGCAGATCCGCACGGTTGACCTGGGCCCCTTCAAGCACCGCATCGACGACGGCCTGGAGCTGCGCAAGGCTGCCTTTGAGTGCCTGGACATCCTGCTGACGGCGCTGCCGCACGTGCTGCAGCAGCAGCCGGACTTCCTGGCAGCGCTGGAGAGTGGGCTGAAGGACCACCAGGACGTCAAGGCCCCCGCACACCTCATGCTGGTCAAGCTGGCAGCAAGCCCTGGTGAGGGTGCTGCTCGTGTCCAGTTCACTGGCGTCGCATGATCGGGGTTGATCAGGATGGTGATGATGATGCATGCTCTGATCGGCAGTTTCAATGTTTTTGGATCCAGCGGCTGCTGATCTTTGTGGTGTGGTGTATGTGATCAGCTGTGTGCTGTGGCGTACGGCTGTCAAACGGGGTCCTAGCCACACACCAACACCGTGTCAGGCAGTCACTTGTATGGTTTGTATGTTGTGTGGACTGGTGCTGTCCGGACCCACTGCAGCATGCTAGCTGGTGCTCAGCTCTCACAGCGCCGTACAGACCCAGCCCAAGCCATGTGTTGTGGCAGGGCATTGACGCTGGTGGGCGGCCTTGCCGCAATGTACCTTCTTGCTGAACGTTGACGCCAAGCCACCTCGGCATCAGTCTGCCGTGCGGTGCGGAACTGCATCTGTTGCAGACGGGCAAGCGGTGGCCAGTGCTGTCGAGCTAGCTTGGCTAGCTACGTATGGTGGGCAATCAACCAATCCAATCCACCAACCATCGATCACCCATGCATGGCTCACGCGGCTTCCCCCTCTGTTTGCTGGGCGCAGGTGGCGGCCCTGCAGTGCTGAGTCAGTTGGACAAGCTGGTGGAGCCACTGGAGAAGACACTCACAGCCAAGCTGAAGAGCGATGCGGTGAAGCAGGAGGTGAGCAAACTGGTGGCATGCTTTGGGTGCATGCAAGAGCTCTGCGCTTGTCCAACAGCAATGCTTGGTGGAACAATAGCGTGTACTGGGGCAGCCATTGTTGGAGACCAGTGAGGACCACCCATGCACTTGCAGGAGCTGAGAGCAGTGCCATTTGTGTGAGAAGCTCACAACATGCCCAATGCAATTGCAGAGATAGTTATGGCAGGGGAGTGCGGGACTGGCAGTCCGTGTAAAGGGGCCATAGGTCACCCGCAGGCACAGTGCGCCATGATTGCAAGCGACCAGACACCCTTGTTGCTCCTGCCTGCAGGTTGACCGCCACGAGGAGCTGCTGCGCAGCTGCCTGCGTGCAGTCGACGCGCTCAACCGCCTGCCAGGCAGCGAGGCCAGCGCGGCCTTCACCGGCTTCCTGAAGCGCACCGTGATGAGCGGGCCGCTGCGGGAGAAGTTCCTGGCAGCGCAGGCGGAGCGGCAGGAGGCGGAGGGCGAGGCCATGGAGATGTAATACAATGAGCGACGCTAGCCATGTCTCTGGTCCTGCAGCTGCTTGGTACTCGGAGAAGGGTTACTATGAGAACAGCGCTGGCATGTGCTAGCTTGTTTGTACAGGTGGGGAGCTTGGTTGGCGCTTGAAGGTGTGGACTGCCAGTTTACCATGCCCTTGCTGCGCTGTATGGCGGTTGTATTGTCGCCAGGCGTCAGCTGCAGGGTACATATGGTACAAGGCATCTCATGCAGGGTGTAGGAGCCAACTGTTTTGGGTCGACTCTGGAGCATTGGTCCAGCATGCTGGCGATGCAAACGTTGCTGCCAGCGTTGTGTCTGTTGCTTCATGCATGATGGTGTGCATCACATGAGGGATAACGAACACAATCACTTCGGTACACCAAGCCTCTGCCGCAACTACATGCGCATATGGTTGCAACCCATTCGCATTGCGCACTTGGTGTGCAGAACTCATGCCTCTATGACGTGGGCGGGCAGGTGCAGGTGGGATGGTGCATGCTCATACATATGGCCATAGCCTTTGACACTGCCTGTTGCCATCGACGGCATACGGCATATCATATATGGCGTGTGCATATGTTCCCGCAAACCTTTACAATGTTCCCGCTGCTGCCAGCCAAAAGTTGCCTTCGCCAAACAGGCGGGAGGGGGGGGGGGGACAGAACCCAGACCTAAGGGGCGGGGATGCGAAGCGTAGTTCACAGAGGGGCGTGGGGGGTGTTGATGATATAGTCTAATGCAAAGGGGGGGGGGGGGGGCTTCCAGGGGGCTGGCTAGCAGTACGGGAGTCCCCTGATGTACAGCCTAGATCGGCCAGGTGTGTGTGGTTGCCGGGCAGAAGCAGCCTGAACCCGAAAGAGGGGTGGGGGTTCCTGATGAAATATGTCCAGCCTGCACACTGCAGCACACACCATGCTCGCACTCTATCATCATGTGCATTCGCATATGACAGAGTAGCGATTAGGCAGCACTCCTGCTGAACTGGTCATATAGTTTATTTTGATCATAGTATTACAGAGATTGTTGCATAGTCAGTAATGGACGTAGAACGAGAAAGTTACAGGCATGAGCACTACAAGGTACAACATGCCCACCTTGGAGATGTGTTGAACCCTTGGCCCTTATTCATCATATGTGATCATATGTGTCATCATGTCCTGTAGTCGGCCAACTGAGCCTATATAAGGAGTGGCATTCTTGTCGGAATGGTAACAGAGAACACTCGTGTCTAAGCGCAGTCGCCTGTTTTTCATCAGGTTATGTCGCCCGTTTCACGCTTCCACTGCGCGCACGAACAGCAAACAGACCTCTCTCGTTCAGGCGTTGTCCCACGGTGCTAACCTTGCGCCTTTCCAGGGCAGGGCTAAGCAAAAGGAGCGACAAGTAAGCAACTCCGTGCGATCTAAAGTATCACTGAAACGGATTGTGGTAAATCGAAGGAAGTGCCAACCCTTCGGTGGTATCTCTACTCGCACCCGACAACCGCGTCTTCAAGAAAGCTCCTCAGCTACCACTCGGTGTACACAACACGGTGTTTGAGGCCGGATAATACGAAGTTGAGGAGCTTGGTCTTGATGAGCTTGGCATCTTGGCGACTTGATCTCGGTCTTCTTGACGACTTGGTCTCGGGTAGTCTTCTTGATGGCAAGAAGACTGCCCGAGACCAAGTCGTCAAGAAGATGTCCGAAACTAAATTCAAGAAGACTGTCCGTGACCAAGTTGCCAAGAAGCTTTTGCCAAGCCCACCAAGACCAAGCACCTCATCTTCGTACCAACCGACCTCAAAACACCGTGTTATGTATTCCGAGGACGCTGTACCCCAGCCCACCTCCAAGTTCATTGTCTCCTCGACACCAATCCGCAACCTTGGCCCCAAGACCACCGCACACAACCTTCAAGCACTTGCCAAACTACCTGGCAAGGGCAGTGCAGCAGTCAAGAAGGCAGTATCCAGCAGCCTTGCATCCAGCAAGTCAGACCTTACCAACTACACAGCTGCCCACAAGGCCACAAGCAGCAGCCGGCCAACATACAAGCCAGCTGCTGCACCAGCAGCCAAGGCAGCCGCTCAGCGCAGCAGCTAATACACCTGCAGTCCGCGCACGCGCTGCTGTCACTGCCCAGGCAGTAACGCAATATAGTGCAGCTGAAGCATGTGTTACCTTTGGGGTGCTGCAAGCACAAGCAGCAGGCCGGTCGCCCAGAAGAAGGCCCTTGAGATCAAGCACAAGCAGCTTCGTCAGCAGCTTATTGAGTGCGAGTCAGCCATCAGCACAGCTGAAGCGCTAGCACAGGCGGCGGCAACAAAGGCAGAAACAGCAAGGCAGCTTGCAGTCAAGCTCAAGCAGCAGGAGAGTGCAGCAGCGGCAAAGCGCAGGGCAGCGCAGGAAGAGAAAGACGCAGCAGAGCGTCAGCGCCTACACCAAGTACGTAAGGCGACGGCAGCGGCGGCAGCAACAAAGCTGCCAGCAGATCAGCTGAAGCATCAGCTCAGCAGCAGCAGCAGGCAGGTCACAGCCCCAGCAGTCGGCAAGGCAGCAAACAAGTCTGCGCAGCCAAAACACATGTGCTGCAGGAAACAGCAGTGAGGAACAACGCAAGTTCACTCAGCACCTATCAGCGCTCTTATCAGGAGCAACAGGAGCTCAGGCTACAGCATCAGCGCAAGTAGCAGCTGAGATCCAAGCCTTTGAGCAGCTAGGCCTTCTCGAGCCTGCACCAGCCTTCATCATCGTATCACCTTCCCAACACCAGGCCGATACGACAGGGGGCCACCGGCACGGAGATTGCCAACACCGTGGCAAGGCAGCAGCAGCTGGAAGAAGACCAGCGGCAGCAGGAAGAAGCGCGGCGGCGTTGCCAGGAGCTCTGGGACGAATTTCCAACTACCAGCAGCAACCGGACCTCTTCGAGCCGTCACTCACAACAATCAACAAGGCTTGGAGAGAACTTGGCATTGACCCGTACTGCTCCAGCCAAGACACGTACTGCTCCTGCCAAGACGCATTCAGCCGCTGCACATTCGGCTTCGACGGCAGTGACAGCGGTGACGACTCCGACCGCAGTGGCTTTGACACGCCACGGCGAGCAGACAACCCTCCTCCAGCACAGCCGCAGTAGCAGCAGTAGCTACTGAGGCAGCAGCAGAGCCTGCAGCAGAGGCACCAGCCGAGACAGCAGCTGAGCCTCCGGCAAGCCCAACAAAGTCTGAGCTTCTCGACTCAGAGTTCAACAAGCTCTTGGTGTTTGAAAGTGGCTGCAGCATCTAGCGCGATCGTATGCGCTAAAGTAAAAAAGGTATAATACCAAGAGCAACCCTAACTGCGGGGGCAGCCATAGCAACAAGTAACATTTTTGTTGCCTACCACCTGGTTACTTCAAACACCATGGATGGTACTCTCATCAAGGAAGGGTTCAGGCGCCTAAGTGACACCAACTATGCCAAGTGGGCACCCAACATGAAGGGCCTGCTGGCAACCAAGGGCTGCCTGGACGCCATCACCAACGCAGATTCGCCAAACTCAAAGAAGCTAAGGGCCTTATCACACTGCGCGTGTAGGAGTACCACCACGGCATTGTGAAGCAGCAGAAACGCAAGGGTCATGTGGGACAACTTGCGGGATCAGTTCCAGCAGCGCACAACCATCAACCAGCGCCAGCTTGGGCGTGAACTGACCACTATCAAGAAGCATTCTCGTGAGAGCATCAGCCAGTACATTGCGCGCGGCCGTGACCTCAACAACGACCGCGCACTGTGGGCATCCAGCGTGATGACGCGTCACTAACACTCATCTGTGTACATCCTGCTGAACGGTCTCGGACCAGAGTACAAGACGATCATCACGATCATCGAGAACATGGACCCACTGCCAAGCCTGACAACAGTAACAGGCAAGCTGATGGCAGAAGAAAGGCGCAGGGCACCCGAAGAAGCGCAAGTGTACTAAGCAGCCACAGCAACAACAGCGGCTACAGACAGCCGCCACAGCAGCAGCATGGGCAACAGGGAGAGCGCCGCGATACACGCGAGTGCTACTACTGCCACAAGCGTGGCCACCTCAAGCGCGACTGCCGCAAGCGCCTGGCAGAGATGGGAGGTGACCACTGGCGCGGCGGCCGCAGCGGCGGCCGTGCAGGCGGCCGAGGCAACGGCCGCGGCGGCTATGCCGGCCGCAGCGGCAACAGTGGCCGTGGCGGCTACGGGGGCCGTGGCAACTACCGGGGCCGCGGCGGCTACAGGGAGGCAGACAGTACAATGGAGGCCGCGACAACGACAACGGCAACGACCGTGTGCTGGCACTGACTGCCATCACAGATGATGACGCAGCGCTGATTGCCGACAGCAGCAGCAACGGAAGCAGATCCGCTCTCGCAGCCAGCACCACAGGAGCCACAGCAGCAAGCAGCTACACAGAGTACGCCCTCGACTCGGGCTCCACTCGCCACATGGTGACATCCAAGGAGTTCCTGGTGGATTCATACCAGGTCAACCCAGTCACTGTGACCTATGGCGAAGGCAGCAAGCTTGTCGGCAGCACGGGCGGCAAGCTCATGCTGCAGTCATACGACGGCACACCAACACCGCTGCTCAACGATGCGCTCTACATGCCCGGCTCAAAGCTGAACCTACTGTCGGTCTCGCTGCTAGCCAGCAAGGGCGTCAAGATTGAGTTCAGCGATGATGCATGCTACTGCAGCCTGGCTGGTGATGTCATCCTCATGGCAAGCGCGTGGGCAACATGTACATGGTGAAGAGCAAGATCCCACCAACAACAATTGCAACAGCTATGGTGGCCAAGGCGCCTGAAACACCGGAGCTGTGGCACCAGCGCCTGGGCTACCTAGGCTACGACAACCTGACGCGGCTGGTCCAGGAAACCATGGTGAAGGGCATCAACATCCAGCCGCAGTTCTTTCAGGAGTCCAAGTATGACGTGTGCGACCCATGCGCACAGGGCAAGCGGATCCGTCTGCCATTCAAGGGCAGCATCAGCGGCAAGACCTCACGCGTGCTTGAGCTGATCCACACCGATATATGTGGACCAATCTTCCCAGCAACCAAGGGCAGCAAGCGCTACTTCGTGTCCTTCATGGATGACTTCAGCAGCTACGCAGAGATCTTGTTGCTGGAGGACCGCTGGAACCTCAGCGCAACCGTCAGTGAGGTGCTGACACGCATGGAGTGTACACAGGCGCTACCATCAAGCGCGTCCGTCACGACAACGGGCGGGAGTACATCAGCAGCTCAACCACAAACTTGTACAAAAGAAAGGGCATCACAACGGAGCGCAGCATGCCCTACGCCCCACAACAGAACGGTGTAGCAGAGAACTACAACAGGATCATGGGCAAGGTCCGGCCAATGCTGGCGGACTCAGGCCTAGACAAGGAGTTCTGGGGCGAAGCAGCAACCACAGCCAACTACCTGCACAACCTGTCCCCCAAGGTTGGCAAGTCCAAGACGCCGTGGGAGTTTTACCACGGCAGGAAGCCTGATGTGTCCCAGCTGCGGGCCTTTGGATGCAAGGCATACATCCTCGTGCCCAGCATCCTGCGCCGCAAGCTGGACATGCTGAACACACCCGGCATCTTCATGGGGTATCCAGCAGACGGGCGGGGATTCAGGGTTTTGCTGGATGACGGCACCATCAAAGAGTCAAGGGACGTGGTGTTTGACGAGACCATGTTCCCAGCACTCGACGATGACGACATGCCAAGCTCGTCTGGCAGCGACGATGAGTCAGACGAGGAGAGTGAAGAGGACGAGGACGCAGCAAGCGGCGGCAGCAACGGCAATGACGCAGGCGATGATGACGATGGTGACGCGGGCGACGAAGAAGCAGCAGCACCATCAAGTCGCCCGCAGCGCGAGCGCCGGCTGCCAGCAAGGCTGCGTGACGCTGCAATGTCAGCCAAGGTGGAGGAGCCCCAGACCTATCAGGAGGCCCTCACCTGTGACAACTACGAGGACTGGCAGCAGGCCATGGACGAGGAGATGGCATCCCTCTACAGCAACAACACATGGACACTGGAGGAGCCTCCAGGTGTCACACCCATTCCAGTCAAGTGGGTGTACAAAGTCACGACGGACCAGCTCGGCAACATCACACGCTTCAAGGCCCGGTTGGTAGCCAAGGGCTTCAAGCAGCGCGAGGGTGTGGACTACAATGAGGTGTTTGCTTCAGTAGGCAAGCACGCTACCATGCGCGCGTTCATCGGCATGGTGGCCGAGTAGAACATGGAGTTTCACCACCTAGACATCAAGACAGCCTTCCTCAACGGCGAGCTGGCTGAGAACGAGCGCGTCTACATCCAGCAGCCACCTGGCTATGAGACCGGCTCTGGCCTGGCATGCCACCTGGTCAAGACGCTGTACGGCCTCAAGCAGGCACCCCGTGCCTGGCACGAGCGCCTGCACAAGGAGCTGGACAGCATGGGGTTCAAGGCATCGGACGTAGACCTCACATGTTCGTCCAAAGCAACAAATGCAGCAGCACCTACCTGCTGACATACGTGGACGACATCCTAATTGCTGCACCAACCATTGCAGCAGTACAGGACATCAAGACGCGTCTGATGAGCACCTTCGACGCGTGTGGCCTGGGTGAGACAAACCACTACCTGGGCATCAACATCATCAGAGACCGTGGGAGCGGCACCATCACGCTCTCACAGGAGCTCATGATCAAGGAGGTGGTTGAGCACTATGGCCTCACAGACGCCAAGACCCTCTCTACACCGCTGAGCTCATCCATCAAGCTCAGTGCTGAAGAAGGAGACCTGCTGGACCTGGAAACCTACCCGTACAGCCAACTGATTGGCAAGCCATGTACCTCATGGTGTGCACGCGCCCAGACATTGCATATGCCGTGGGAGCACTGGCACGCTACATGAGCAAACCGCGCATGCCCCACTGGCAAGCGGCTAGGGGCCTGGTACGGTACCTGGCCGGCACATCCAACCACGTAACCTTCGGCACCAGCAAGGGTGCCATGCTAATGCGACGCAGACTACGCCGGCGACATTGACACACGCCGCTCAACCACCGGCTACGTCCACATGATGGCCGGCGGTGCCATCACGTGGCAGAGCAAGCGGCAACCCACAGTCGCAGCATCAACCACAGAGGCTGAGTACATGGCAGCAGCATCTGCTGTCAAGGAGGGCCTCTGGCTGCGCAAGCTGATAGCAGCTTTGGCTACAAGGTTGAAAGCATCAACATCATGGCTGACAACCAGAGCGCCATCAAGCAGTTGCGCAACCCGATCTCATCTCTGCGCTCAAAGCACATTGATGTGATCCACCACTTCGCACGCGAGCGCGTCATGCGCAAGGCGGTCACCTTCAGCTACGTGAAGACACAGGAGCAGCTGGCTGACATCATGACCAAGGCACTGCCAGCACCCAAGCACATTGAGTGCACTGCTGGCATGGGAGTCGGCTCCGTGTAAGGCGGCCGTGGAGCTAAGAGAAGAAGAGGAGCAGGCAGGCTGCGTGGATTAGGCAGCAATCTGGCTGCGTTGACTAGATACTTGCTTCTTGATAATTGCACTCGACAGTATTGCAACAGGGTAGTATCTAAGTAGAGCATGTTTTTGCACTAGTAAGTTGCTTCATGGAATGAGCATGACAAAGGGACCTTGTACTGCTAGCAACTCTTTGGGCAGTACCCCTTCATGTCTCGATACTAAAACGTTGTTTTGTTTGCAGGTACATGCATTTCAACTATGCTAACCACTTGTGTGCATTTTTGCAGTTCATGCAGTCTGCGTGGGAGTGATGAAATATGTCCAGCCTGCACACTGCAGCACACACCATGCTCGCACTCTAACATCATGTGCACTCGCATATGACAGAGTAGCGATTAGGCAGCACTCCTGCTGAACTGATCATATAGTTTATTATGATCAGAGTATTACAGAGATTGTTGCATAGTCAGTAATGGACGTAGAACGAGAAAGTTACAGCATGAGTCACTACAAGGTACAACATGCCCACCTTGGAGATGTGTTGTTCCCTTGGCCCTTATTCATCATATGTATCATATGTGTCATCATGTCCTGTAGTCGGCCAACTGAGCCTATATAAGGAGTGGCATTCTTGTCGGAATGGTAACAGAGAACACTCGTGTCTAAGCGCCAGTGGCCTGTTTTTCATCAGATCCTGCAAAGCCCCCCTCTCCCCGCTGGTTCTTGAAATTGGTGGGCCTTAGGAGAAGATGCCATGTCAGCCCAGGCAGTCCATGGTTTTAGCTGGCCTTCCTGTCTGTGTTGGCAGTGCAAATGTCAATGTTGCTGAACACTTTGCCTGTTATGTCATGCTATCGCTGCTGCAGCGTGCACGCGGGCACTTGAACAACACAGTCGCACAGTGTTCGCGGGCACGTCCTTGGGAAAGGTTGGAACCGCCGTTTATTCCACAACAGGTAAACTTGTTTAGAGGAATGGAGCTTCCACTCGATATGCTCCCAGCTGATCGTACGCGTGTGGTGAAGGCCCAGCACGGATAGCACTGCTGCAGTGCACGTCTGGATCTGCAGCTGCCCAACACAGCACGATGGCTGCAAGGCGAGGCAACGTCAGCTATGAGCTGGGAGTGCGATTGCACAACATGGCACAAGAGTTGCAGCCCTCAGGTGTTTCCTTGGAGGCGTTCATCGTCTCGTGGCAGCAGCAGTACCCTGGGAAGCCGCTGCAGGTGGGTCCTCATCAGCGGCAGACACAATAATACGTGAGGGAAAGGCAACCTTACGTGCAATGGCTGCATATGGTAGCTGCACCCCTATGTTCAGTGAAAGGCATGCTGGCGTACAGGCGTACCTTTAGCGCACATGAGCAGCAGCAGGGCTGCACCCAGCTTATATGTGTTACAACATTCAATTATTGATTTTTGCTTCCTGTCTTTACAAAGCAGCGGTTCAACACTGTTGCATGGTGTGTGTCGCGGCCTTGTAATTCACTAGTCTTTGGTGGCTATTCCTGCAGGCATGGACACAGGTACCTGCGGGTGGTTCACAAGGCGGTGCAAGGGCAACATGTGTGCCACGTGCTGCCAGTGCCAAACCAACAACAGCTGGAAATGCAGTGCAGCAGGTGCAGGCGCAGCTACATGAAGCAGGCCACAGCATCATGTCGGCCAAGTGGAGGCAGCACTGGCAAGGCTGCTGTGTGCAGGCAGCTTGCAGGACTTGGGGGTGCGGCCACGCGATCTGGAATCTATCAAGGTACGGTATGATTTTAGTATGTCTCTTGTCAGACGCCAACACCTTGCAGTTAAAGCGTTTGCACTGGTGATGCACCCAGGCTGCAGTTGGTTGCACAGAAGTACGCACGCAGGCCATTGGGGCATGTGTGCAGGTGCAGGTTGTGAACAGAAGGGCTAGTTGGCAGATGAACATGTGGCCGCTGCACAGGCCCACATGCAAGGCGCTGCAGCGCAAGCAGCAGCAGCAGCAGCAACAGCAGCAGGAGGAGGTGCAGCTGACTGCTGCAGGCCGCCCCCGCTGAGTGTGTGTAGGATGGGCCTGGTGTGGTGGGGGTAGTGGTGGTGCTTGGTTCCTGCTGGTGCTGCAGCTCGCAGTGTGTGGTGTCCCAGACTCAGCAGAGACATGCAGAGCAGGCATGCTTCACCAGCCTGGCGTCGGTGAGGGCGCTGTACAGGCCGCCCCGGCAGCAAGCCAGGGACGGCAGCGTGCTGCTGCTAACGCCTTAGAGAAGCTGTACATGGTGTTTGAGCCCCTCGCGGCTGCGGCTGGTCAAAGTGGTTTGCCAGATATTGCTGGAGAGGTGGGGGGTTGGAAGTTGTACATTGAGAGGCGTTAAGCATCTGTGCGAATGAATCGCACACAGCGTGTGTAGTATGTGAAGCAGCAACAACACTCTAACGCAGCAGCAAATGGCAAGCAGCGTCACCCTACCCCTGCATGCGAGGCTGCGCATGTAAGCAAAGCTGGCTCCACCCACTGTACTGCTCCGCTGGTTGTACTGATGAACATGAAGCATGTTGAGGCCAATGGTAGTATGCGCATTGTGTGTACCTGGCGTGGGCAGCTGCTGCAGGGCATGATGACCAACTGATAATTGCCATCCGGACCAGGGATTTGCAGATGCAGAACAGCAGGCATATCAACACCAATACCTTGATCCAAGCCACAGAGTGCCACCGGGAGAAGCACCCGACACAAGCCACTGGGTGGCACCCAACAGAATGCAGTAGGGTGTTGCTGCAGGCAGCTGTGCAGTCCCTGAGGGAACAGCTTGCTGCAACGCTTGCACTTCCCCATTGCAAACACCTAAATGGGATGCAGGAATAGCACCGATCTACCACGGAATCTTCACATACAGACAGTGAAACGTGTCTTCCATCTTTGAGAGTAAGTGTTTGCAGTGTTTCGGGGCCCTGCAGGATGCTTGTATTGTAGCTGTTACTGCTGCAAGGTATTTGATCTGCACGTTGAAGGCATGCAGTATACTCGAAGCTGTCGTGAAAAACGCTCAAGGTGATGCACGGTTTGCAACTTCGCTTCTGGGCAAGCATGACACTCTGCAGTCAGCAGTGGCTTGTATATGGGGACTTAGCGTCACTTGTTTTCGCCGTACGCGACCAAGCATTTAAACTGCGTTTGTGCCTTTGAATTGCCTCCAGTTCTGTACGACTCCAAACCCTAGGCCTGGACTACACCTGACACTCCTGCAGTGATACGCCGCCTGCACGCTGACCACAGTCGGTGAGGTCCATGATGCTGTGAGTTTGATCTTACTGTTGGTACATACCGTGGCATGTATCTCAGCAGCACACCATCGCATCTTCCACACTGTCAACACTTCCACACTGTCAGCTGAGGTCTGTTGGTGGGCCACACCTCTCAAGCCGTGTTCACTTGTTCAACGAGTCTCTAATAGTTGTCTTTGTTTCTGGTCCACAACTGCCATGCGTGCCGTGTTGAGATCAGCTGTGCAGCAGCAGCAGCAGCAACACAGTGCACAGCTCTTGCCTGATTGCGTCCAGCAACTGTGTAGTCGATATGTATTCTGATGACCATTGTGGACCATGCCAGTGATAACGGTCCAGCTTGGTCAGTGCGGCAACCAAGTGAGCACTTCACCACAGGACAGCAGCAGCAGCAGCAGCAGCAGCAGCAGCAGCAGCAGCAGCAGCAGCGGACCAGCACAATGACAGAACCTCTGAAATGACAGATTCCAACTAATACTGTAACATTGCCAATTTGTAGCTGGGGGCTGCCTGGTTTGACACACTAGCAGAGGAGCTGTCCAGTGGAGCCTACGGCCCGTACGCTGCAGAGGCATATTTCCAGCAGCAGCAGGAGGCACGCAACAGCGGCAGCAGCAATGCTGCCGCGCGCTTGGCAGCGCGGGCAGTGCTGGTGGACATGGAGCCAAAGGTCGCAGGGGGCGCAGATCATGCCGTGACAAAGGATTCACAGCAGCGTCACATGTCTCGTTAAACAGCACCGCTGTGATGGATCTGCTGCTGCTGCTGCTGCTGCGTCATACAGCAGGAGCACAGAGCTCCCCCAGAACAGCTGCGGCCCACCAGGCAGTAGCTGCACCATTTTTGAGCGGCTTGCTGCTGCACCCCTGCAGGTGATCTATTCTGCACGCCAGCGTGCGCTGGCCAGCAACCATGGCTGGTGCTACAGCAGCGGCAGCGCAGCCAGCGGCCAGAGTGGAAGCGGCAACAACTGGGCCCTGGGGCACCACCAGTGGGGGCCGCGCATGGCCCCTGCAGTTCTGGAGCTAGTGCGGCGGCAGGTGGGATGGCTGCGCTGTATGTATGCGTATGGCCTCACTGGATCTTGCCACAGGACAGCTCAGAAGTGGGCTTGCTGCCTGCCTGGCCACGAGTTGCACTGGCAGCACAGGCCCACAGTGCTGAAGGCAGCCAGCAAGCTAGCAAGCTAGCCAGCAAACCAGCAAGCCAACCAGCGAGCAAGCAGGATGGCTTGTTGTGTAAGCTGCTCTGCTTGGGACATGCAGGCAGCAGCCAACGACCAATGCTGCTGCTGCTGCTGCTGCTGTTGCTGCAGTTGGGTGCAAGCCGGAGCATGATACGTGCAAGTGCTCTGTGTTTGGTTGCTGCCGTGTTGCCGCTGCGCTTCCCTGCTGCTGCTGCTGCTGCTGCTGCTGCTGCTATAGGCTGAGGCATGTGATGTGCTGGAGGGCTTCCTGCTGCTGCAGAGCGTGGCGGGTGGCACCGGCGCTGGCGCAGGCACCTTCATTGCAGAGTCACTCGTGGATGAGTACAGCAGCGCACACATGCTCAACTGCTGCGTGTGGTGAGCACTGGAAGGGTGTAGGCGACGAGCATGGTGCTGCATCGTCACACGTCGCACCATTTGCGCTGCGGGGTGTTGTGTTGTGCTGTGCGCTCCGTTGTCGCGGGTGCCGGCAGTGTTTGGCGCCACGGCTGGTGGTTCTTGCACCCGATGTCGTCACGGTTGAACGGGCCGGTGGCGCACCAGGCGCACTGGGCAGCCCACACGGGTGCACTGCTGTTCTGGCTGCCTCCAACATCCCGCTGCTGTTCTGGCTGCCTCCAACATCTCGCTGATCCTGATAGTGCTGCAGACGTGTGCACTACTGTGTTGCTGTGCAGTGCTGTGTTTCGACTTCTCCCCGCCTGGTCGTCCTGTGTCAACCCGCAGGCCGTATGCGTCTGGCGAGGTGACCGTGCAGCCCTACAACACCCTGCTGAGCATGGCTGCACTGGCGCAGGTGTCGTCGGGCATGCTGCTGCTGCAGAATGAGGCGCTGCACGCAACGTGCACGCGGCTGATGGGCCTCAAGCACCCAGGGTTCAAGGTGAGGCCGGGGTTTTGGGCGCCCAGCTGTGGCTGCGGCAAAACCGCAACTAGTTGTCTGGCCGTTCCGGCATGTTGCAGGCGGCTGCCAACACCCAAGCAACCAGGGTTTGGTGTGGGTGAGGAACCTAGCTTTACATGGCTCACTTCATACTCACTTCACACTCAGCAGCGTTGAAAAGGCGCAGCGCTATTTTTGTGTTGGCAATTGTTGTGGCGAATGATTGCAACTGACAGGCGGTTCTTGCTCACTCCCTGTACATCGATTGCTGCAATTGCACTGCAGGACCTAAATGCAGTTGCAGCCAGGGCATTGGCAAGTGCAATGCTGCCGAGCCGTGCACGCGCAACTACTGCACCTGACGCAGCAGCAGCAGCAGCAGGAGGTGGCAGCACACAACCGTCATTGCGAGCTTCCCCAGGCAGCGGAAGCCATGCCAGCACCAACCCTGGAGCAGAAGCAGCGCAGCAGATGCGCAGCAGCAGCAGGCATGGCAAGGGATGAGTGTGGGCTCCCCTCAGCTGCACAGCATGGCGGACCTTACTTGCCACCTCTTCAGCCACCCCAGGTGAGCAGGCTGCACGGGTGAAGCAGCTGCCTTGCCAGAATGCACTGCGGGGAAGGCTGCAGGGGGTGCCCACCAGTGCAGACCCGACTCGTCACCAGTGTGCCCACCCCAAGTGAGCAGCCTGCACAGTTGCCGCATTTGCTGATGCTTCGCCTCACTAGGGGCATATGCATTAAGCAGCAACGGCGTAACAGGATTGCCAGTCAAGTGCAATCGTGCAGTGCTCTTACATGCTGACGAGGGCTGCATAACGCTGTACCAGCAGCCAGGTCTTTGCGCAGCTGTGTGTCTCATCCTGTGACTGGGCCTGTGTGGCTAGGCAAGCATGGTTGCAGATGTGTTTGCTGGCGGGGTCGCTGCCGCACCCCAGCTGGCCTAGTTCCTCGATGTCTTCACTTGCTCACTAGCTCTAGTGTCTTGTGGTTGTTGTTTTCTAATTTACAGTCCTGCCTGTGCCTGCCTGGCCGTGCAGCTACCGTCTGGCCTCCATCCGCTGCGTGCCGCAGCTGCCGCCTGGCTCTGTCGACTTCACCACCTTCACCTGGCCTGCACTGCTGCGGCGGCTCAAGGCGATGGGGGTGTCAGGTCAGCCGCCTGCTGCTGCTGCTGCCTGCTGCTGCTGCTGCTGAGGATGTACTGGCATGACCTCCCTGCTGCTCCACATCTAGACCCTGTCAACGAGGCTGCATGCACATGCTCAGCGGTCTCCAATTCATCGTCCGCTGTTTCACAGTTCCGTTGCCAGTTACCAACACGCATGGATCAAATCATCCACACACGCACGCCACTGCTTGCACCCCCTGCATCTGCAGGCGGCTACCTGGAGGAGGGTTTGTCCCAGTACATCACCTCGGCGCCTGGAGGGCTGCTGCCGCTGCACAAGTACAAGAACAGGGCAGCCAGCAGCATGCTGCTGCTGAGGGGCCAGGATGCAGGTGTGTGCTGTTATGACATCGTCATGTGAAAGCCCTGTACCTACCCCTCAGATGTGCTCGACCGAACACCACTAGTGCGGCAGATGTAGCAGTTTGGTGATGACGGCGGTGTGCATCCAGGTGATGGGCTAATGTACGCCAGCGCAGGCGGTGAGCTTCTTTCCTGTGTTGTGCACTGCACAGCTGTAGTGCATGTTGCTACGCACTGCCGCACATGCTCCTGTGCAAGCAAGCGGATCACTCACACTGCAAACCCATGCACTGGTGCTGCTGCTGCTGCTGCTGTCGCTTTGTGCCTTGTTGCTGTGCCTCAGGCTCAGTGCCCGTGCGCGAGTTTGATGACCCTCACTGGTATGCGCCCTGGGCAGTCGACCCGCTGCTGGTCGCCAGCCACGGCGCCAGGTTTGCTGGCTGGCAGATGGCGGCCACACTGCTGGCCACAGATCAGGTGGGTCCACCGTCAGGCAGGCCTGGCAGTCGTGGGGCCTTGGAGAAGCCACAAGCCCTGCGCTGGTTGAAGTCATTTCCATTTCCATTTATGATTGTGCAGGACAGCCATGCATGGGATATATGGTTTGGAATCACAGCGGCAAGCCCTGCAGAGGTGACGTTTGTCTACAGGCACAGGCAGCGCCTATTCTGCGACCAAGCCTGCAAGTGGCTTCCTAGCCAGCATTGTCCCTGCATCTTGCAGCGGCTACAACTGCCGCTGTTGGGCACCCAGAGGTGACTTTCATGCACTCCACATGAAAGCAGATACGCGCGCTTGTCGTGCGCTGGCTATTTTCATCAATGCGCTACGTCTTCGGGTGTGGTACACAGTTTTTGACTTGCAGCTGCCTGATCAATTGCCCAGCTGCTGCTGCCGCTACGGCTTCCTGTGTTGCTGCCCCTGTTGCCCTGCCAGGCTTGTGTGGCTGAGCTGCAGCCCATGCTTGCCAAGGCGTACGCCATGTGCTCGGCCCGCGCCTACCTGCACCAGTATGAAGCACACGGCTTGGGCAAGGCAGACATGCAGCAGTGCTTCGCAGCAGTGGAGGATGTGCTGGCAGCATATTCCGCGCTGTAAGATGCTGGTGACTGGAACACAGCGAAGCAGCACAAGCAGCAGCGTTACATAAGGGGTATGAACAGCCGTGAAGTTGAGCACCTGCTTAGTTGCGCTGTGCAGTTGGGGTTACTGGGCAGGCTGATGTCAATGTACTGCTGCCAGCCGTGTCCAATGATGCTGGGGTTCTGTGAAGCTTCCATTGCTGGCCCTGCGATATAATGCTTGGACTGCTCTTGAATAGCTCTTACTGTCAAGACGTTGGATTATAACTGAGTTTGCAACGGTAGCAAGGCTGTATGTCATTTCATTGAACACCATCCCTTTTCTAGAACAGATCTGTACATGTGTCTTGTGTGAAGTGAGAATGGGAGTGACCTGCCAGCTGCCTCAAGACCCCATGAGCCTTGTTTGGCTCCTTTGCGGGTGGGCCAGTGGCCCCACTTTGGGAATTGTTAATTGGTATCAAGCTGTTGGGCTCGCTGATTGGTCTTCTCTATCAAAGTATGGTGTACACCCCCCCTATATCAGCAATACAACGTCGCTGTTCGGTCTTGTGTGACATCTGTATTGCTGCCAGACCTGCCTTGGCTGCTGGCTGCCGATTTTTGTGGAATTTGAGGGGTTCCATAACCGTGTATACACGGTGTGCTCATGAGGGGCTACACGGTGTGCTCATGCATGATCATATGATCAAGCGGCTACGATCAAGCGGCCACGCCTCTGCTGGCTGCACTTGCTGGCTGCAAGTGGATTTGCACATTGCGAAGTAATGTTTCCTTTGTCTACTCTGAGTATGTGCTCACGTTGTGGTCGTGTTACAGCGGGCAGGCGCTGTTGCCAAATACCAAATACCAAATACCAAAGTAGGGCCACATGCCCACCCACAAAGGAGCCAAACAAGGCTCATGGGGTCCCACAACAGGCAAGGAGTACCAATCCAACCAACTAATCCGAGGCCTCAACAAGTTCTGAGGATTCTGTCTCTGCGGCGCTAGTGTCACTTGGGAGCACAGCATGCGCCATAGCCGTATCATTCCTAACCAGGAGACAATAGTAGATGAAAGCAGCAACGCTACTCTGCCTCTGCTGCATAAAGTCAGCCAGACACCGTCCAAGAGGGCTCACAGCTGGGCTCTGCCACCCTCCAGGTTGATGGTCTTCTTTTGAGTTTTGTGGACCCCATGAGCCTTGTTTGGCTCCTTGCGGTGGGCCAGTGGCCCTACTTTGGTAATTCGGTAATTCGGTAATTCCAAAATCAACAAACAGCCGCCAGAAGCGATCGTGAACAACCTGATATGCGTCACATTCAAATACAAAGTGAAACTCATCCTCAACTTGGCCAGCACCGCACCGAGAACACAGTCGCTGTTGCCTGGGTAGCATAGAGTTATCAGCCCTCTCCCACCGACCAGTAGCCACACGCAAGTCATGCGCACCCAGACGAACACGCATCAAAGATGACAGGTGCGTCTTGTTTAAGCCAGCTGTGTTGTGCACATAATCTGGACACCAACTCAATGGTTTCGTCAACCCAAGCTCATCAAAAGGGGAGCATGCAAACCAGTTCTCATAGGTAGAGTGCATGACACTATCAGACCCAGCCACTCTGGGGTTCGCTGGCAAGTCCTGCCACTGCTGGTACAACCATGCTTGGAAAGCACTCTGTACATTGCTCAAATCAGAGGCATCAAGGCAATGCAAGCCAACCAATGAGTCAGGAATGTCTGCTAACTTTCCCGTATGGGTATGTAGCGTACGCACAAAAGCCCGAAACTGCCAAAACCATAGCGATCGCTGTGTCGCGACCTCTGCCTGCCCTGCTCATCACTGCTGGGGTAGGCCCTCAAACTCAAATCCCTGTTCTCCTATGACACCAGTGGGTCCACTAAGGTGCCAATGACACCAGTGGTTGCACCAAAAACACCAGTGGGCCCACTAAGGTGCCTAGTGATGACCTTCAGCATGCTTGCAGCATGATGGCCTGCCAACCGGCAGACTGTTGTTGACTGTAAGAGGGCTAGTGCGCAGAGGGTGATCTAATTCCTGGTTTTTGTGCAATGACATGCTGGGTGGGAGCCATGCCATGATGGCAAGTACACGCTGCCGCTGCAGTACGACGGTGCAAGGCAGTTACCTCGCCCTGTTGACACGCTTGTCATGACACGTCAAATGAATGATATAAGCCGATTCAGCTCGCAGGATTCACGACGGATTAGCAGTTGGCGGGTGACTTTCTAACACATCACTTGGAGCGGAACAGAGCACGTAGTCCTCTCACGCTGCCTGCCGGTGCGTACGTGTGCTTAACCTGTATCTAAATTCCAGCTGTGATCGTTCGCCACGATGGCAGCCGTCACAGAACTCGACCCGCTTGAGGTGGCTCGCTCCCTGTTCAGGGATCAGCCTGCTGGTTTTCCTTATGAAAACTTTGATCTTGAGGAGCTGATTCTGCCAGAGGACGATGACATGGGCATCAGGAGCGACGACGACGAGGATGAGGAGGAGGAGCTGGAGACTGAGACAGGCTTTGGCTCTGTGATTGGTGCGTGATCCATTATGTTTGCTCTCTATTCAGATCCTGGTGGTCGTTTACGCAAGCACGCAGCAGCATGGCCTTACCTGCTGCTGGCGTCGGTTGCTGCTGCAGTGGTGGACTGCCTGCCCGTGGTGCCAGAGGACAAGCACGAGAAACTGGCGAACGTGCTGAAGAAGATCTACAGCCAGATTGGCAACGTCAGGGAAGGTCAGCATGCACTTGAAGTCAGCCAGAGCAGCGGCAGCCACTGCTAGCAGCCTGCACGGTTGCAGCATCTGGCCTGCGTGTGCAGATAAATAAGCAGCCGGTGTTGCAGGTCTGGCCTTTGCAGAGGTGTCCTGCACACGCAACAGCAGTCATTGGTAAGATGTTTAGCTGGTTGAGAAGAATTTTGCAGCGATCACTCTTGGTTGCTGTGCAGCTAGGCAGGCGCAGCGCACCCGCTGTTGGAAAAGCTGCAGTTGTCTACATAGCGCAGGCGCAGGTAATCTGGCAACGTGGGGGCCTGACTGCAGATGATAGTTCATTGTGCTGTGTTGATCACAGCAGGTATGGAGCAAAGCACACTGTCAGGCTGCGTGAGCCAGCCTACTGCTACACAGAGCACTGCAGACACATGCGTGCAACATTGCATGCATGCCCATTTTACCACCTGAGCATGTGAGCATGTTGGCAAGTCTTGATATGAGGGACTGCTGCGCATGTGTTTGTTGCAGGTGGCATCTTCATGCCCAAGGATGCCAACAACATGAGCAAGGGCTTTGCATTTGTGGAGTTCTTCAGCCCTCAGGTCCGTGCAGCAGCAGCAGCAACAGCAATGACAGCATGGCAGTAGCAGCAGCAGCAGCAGCAGCAGCAGCAGAAGAGTGCGCTTGGCATCCAAGGAGTGCAATTCCACATGTCAGCAGCACAGCGCAAGGAGCCAAGACCAGCGTGACAATGCTGCTTCGGCCAGCACCAGCGACAACTGTGTTGCATCACTACAGCACCATGCACTGGCTTCTGTTGAGTGAATGACCTTGCAGCAGCAGTACACGCTCCTCGCGCTCCAGAGACACATGGCGCTCAGCATGTGCAGCAGCGTCAGTGCCTGTCACCTGTGCAGCAGCTGCTATGCAGGTGGTCTCACGTCAGGTCAGCTGCACCCCTGTGCCGCATCACATGGCACTGCACAGCAATTGCTGCCGCAGCTGTGGCTTATGCGCCCCGTCTTGCAGCCCATTGCTTTGCTTGTACCGCCTCTGCCCCTTACCCGCCCTTTCCTGCTTGTCTTCCTGCTGCCCTTGTCGGGTAATCTACAGGAGGCCCAGGCTGCTCGAGCGCAGACGGATGGCTACAAGCTGGACAAGAACCACACTTTCAAGGTGTCCATGTTTGACGACTTTGACCGCTACGCCAAGGTGCCTGATGAGTACGCAGCACCGGAGATCAAGGAGTACGCGCCAACGGTGAGTGACGACGCACATGCGTCACATAGCTGTACATACTACATGCATACTACTGTTACTCCACTCCCTACCACACATGAACATGACACGGAAGTGGCTTGGCAGATGTGCCAGGGCCATTAGCAGCGCATGCGGCTGCGTGCGGTACATGCTTGCTGAGTGCTGTGTATCATATGCCTCCAGGCTGAGATAGTGTGATGAGTTTGTGACTGCTTTGTGTACATGACACCCAGCTGCGCCTCAACGAGTTCCTGCATCACGTACACGTTGCGGCTGTGTATGGTTCCTGCAGGAGAACCTGCACAGTTGGATGCTTGACAAGCTGTCGCGCGACCAGTTTGTGATCAAGTATGGCGACGAGGTGGTGGTGCAGTGGAACGACGGCAGGCGCTTCCGCAGCGAGGAGGCGTACAAGCGCACCTACTGGACGGAGTCCTTCGTGCAGTGGTGCGCGGGGGTTGTGGGTGCTGTGCTGGAATGTGATCGTATGTTGTTAAGCTTGGTGGGCTCGTCAGTAAGTGCTTTGCATACACGCATGCTGGGCAGCCGGCTGAGTGCAGTGGCAGGGGGCTTGAGACGGATGAGTGGTGCGGTGTGCCGGGCGGTAGCAGCCTTTGTGCAGTAGGTTCATGGGGTTGGGTACAGTTGCAATTGTCGTGAGTGCAAGCAAGCAGTCGTGGCAGGTCAGCTTTCACATGCAGGCCAGCTTTCACATCCCATTCATCATGCCTGCTGGCATCTTGTTTGCCTAACCGCCCCATTTGTTGCTTCTGCTTCTGCTGCTGCTGCTGCTGCTGCGGCTGCTATCCTGCACTGTGCTACCTGTGCTTCTTCTGCAGGTCACCCATGGGCAACTACCTGGCCACCATGCACAGGCAGGGTGTGGCGGTTTGGGGCGGGCCCAGCTTCCAGCGGTTGGCGCGGTACAGCCACCAGAACGTGCAGCTGATTGAGTTCTCGCCAGCCGAGAAGTACCTCATGACATACAGCAGCATTGAGCCTACAAACCCTCGGGAGAAGGTGCAGGTGGGTGATCAGGCATGCATTGTAGCTGGTGGCGTCCGCAGCGTTGTGCAAGTAGTAAATGCTGAACACACGCCTGCACGGGGTCTGACGTACAGCAGCATCAGCTCCAGCAGTATTGGTGGAGCCGAGGTGGGCACGAGCATGCACAGTGCATACTTGCTGTGCGGTGGTAGCATGCGAAAGGCGTCATTCATACAGCAGCTTCTTTTGCTTCAAATAGGGAGAGTTGTTTTGTTTGCACAATTTTGAGTGGGTTTTTGTGGCTTGTTTTCATTCATTGTTGTGTCTGTTTCATCGTACTCATATTGTGTGCTGCTGCAGGTGGCGCTCAACGTGTTTGACACCCGCAGCGGCAAGAAGCTGCGCATCTTTGGCGGCAACATGGACGAATACGCCATCGGCAGCTCAGCAGGCCCAGGAGGGGCGCTGCGCTGGCCCATCTTCAAGTGAGTGGGTTGTTTCTGCTGCCGTCGGTGCTGAAGGGCTGGGAGGAGGCTTGCCAGCTGAACATGTGATGCTGGTGTTGCATGGAGTCAGGTTCTGCTGTTCTGCGCGCTGTTTGTGTTTGGTTCTCGCTGATGCGGTGATGGTGGTTGGCAGATGGTGCATAGCTGAACTTGGCAGCACCTTGGAGGTCGAGGAGGTGAGGTCAACAGCAGCGGATACGTCAAAGACGTGACTGATGTTGCTGCTGATTAGGTATGCAAGCTTGGACGCGTCAAGCCAGCGTGCGATTATGATGCCAGCGACATGCCGGCGCACTTACCAGGGGTGCCCTTTGTTTTGCTTCACTTGCAGGTGGGCTGGTGGGCTTGAGGACAAGTACTTTGCGCGCCTGGCCAAGGGCGCCATCAAGATCTACGAGTCGCCTGAGATGACGCAGCTGGACAAGAAGGACCTCAAGCTGGAGGGAGTGCAGGTGCGGTGACAGCAGTAGATGCGGACGTGTCCTTGCCCGGCTGCTGTGATAAGCCGATCAGCCGGTGCTCAAAACACCCACACTTGCTTAGAAGCATCGTGGCTTGTGCTGCATGCAATGACGGCGCACTGTGGCGCTGCTGCTGCTGCTGCTGCTGCTCCTTGCCTGTTACCTTGTCAGGGCTCGAGGGAATTCTGGAACCGGTGTGGTCCAGTTGTTGGAATCCTCAGATGTGACGGCTGTGTGTCCTGACTGCTATGGCTGCTGCTGCTGCTGCTGCTGCTGCTGTGCTGTCGTCTGCGACTTGCAGGACTTTGAGTGGAGTCCTGCCGAGCCGCTGCTGGCTGCATACACGCAGGAGGTGGGCGATAGGCCCGCCAACATTACGCTGTACCGCATCCCGGAGCGCACCAGCGTGCGCAGCAAGCAGCTGTTCAACGTCAGTGGTGAGTCGGCGCGGGAGTATGGCTGTGCCAGCGCAGGTCGAGACGTCTGTGAGCTGGTGTACTGCGGTTAGTGACAGTTGGCACGCATCAATGCAGCACATCATTATGTTATGTGCTGCGTGCAGGTTGCACTCGCATGGCTGCACCCAACTCCTTGCCCAGATGCTGCTGCAAATGCTGCTTTTGTCTGTGCCTCCTGGCTTTGGGGCAATCTCTTTCTCTTGTGCCCGGCCTTCAGTTCACATGTGTGTTTCTCGACTGGACCATGTTGTTACGCAGACGTGAAGATCTTCTGGCACCCCCAGGGCGACTACCTGGCGGTCAAGGTGGACCGCTTCACCAAGACCAAGAAGAGCACCTACACGGGCTTTGAGCTGTTCAGCATACGCGAGAAGGACATCCCCATGGACGTGAGCGGCGTGTAACGTACTGGGTTTGTCAGCATTAGTTTCAGGTGCTATGATGCTGCTTGTTTCTTCTCTGAGGGTGATCAGCCTGCGCAGGGAGGAACATCGCATGGGCAGGAGTGTCGGTGTCACTCTTTTCTGATTTGGATGCATGAGGACCACCGCAGCATTTTTTGTTCTTGGTATGATCAGCATGTGCAATTTGACCAATATGTTGAGGAGGTGCATCATTGGACGTGAGTGGCTTGGAGCGCTGCGAGCTCTGCGGCAGCAACACCAGTCAAAAGCCTCTTGACATGTGTCTGGAGGGCAGCGTCACATATCTTGTGAGTCAGGGCATGTTGTGCTATGGTGTGTGCACGCCATGGTTGCGGCAGCGGCCATGTGTGCACTCCGCATCTGGACGGACGTGCCGTCTCTTGCCGCCACCACTGGACAGCCAAACATTTCGTTTGTACATCGATCACGCTGCGGCATTGTGGTTGTTGTCGCTGCAGGTGCTGGAGCTGCCCAACAAGAGTGAGAAGGTGATGTCATTCGCGTGGGAGCCCAAGGGTCACCGCTTTGCCATCGTGCACGGCGACACTGCGCGCCCCAATGTGTCGTTCTACAGCATGAAGGATGAGAAGGGCAAGCTGGGCATCAAGCTCCTCGGTGAGTGGGCTTGGAAGGCCGGGCCGGGGCCTGTGAGGTGTTGGACAGCTGCTGCAGTGTTGCACTTTGTGTCGGCTAGCCCACGCACAGGTCTCGGCACCATCGGCTGCACGTTCAGTGCTGTTAGCACCCTTCTGCAGCTCGCTCTTTCCTCACCTACACACTGCATAATGTTGAGCTCTGTCAACTGAAGCAGTCCACTCACCGTTCCTGCTCACTCATGCTCACTCATGTTCACTGCCTCTTGTGTGCAGGCACGCTGACGAACAAGGCCTGCAATGGCATCCACTGGTCCCCCATGGGCCACAACATCGTGCTGTCAGGGCTCAAGGCGCTCAACGGGCAGCTGGAGTTCTTTAACGTGGACGAGTTCGAGGTGCTAGCAGCGGCAGAGCACTTCATGGCCACAGGTGCGCCCCTCAACCACGGCAGCCGCGACCCAACATCCAGGGTGTTGCACAGCTTTTGTGGAGATGATTTGCAGCGCGTGTGGCTGCAGTTGATGTCCAAGGCAACCACAGCAGGGCTGCTTGCTTGCCTGTATGTGTGTTGTCAGCCGCCGTCCTTTGTTCAACCACTGCGGTCACTTCTGTGGCTGCCGGTTCCGTCTCTGTTGACACGCTTGTGATGTTGCTCCTCTGCTGTGCCTGCTGCCAGATGTGGAGTGGGACCCCACCGGCCGTTATGTTGCCAGCAGTGTCACCAGCATACACCAGATGGAGAACGGCTTCAACATGTGGAGCTTCAACGGCAAGCTGCTGTATAAGTGAGTCGCCCCTGCATTGACGAAGTGCAGTTCCCACGCTGGCATCGCCAACCATCTGACAGTGCGTGTGGCAGTCCCTGCAGTTGCACTGATTGGAGCTTGTGAACCTGGAGTTGGCAGGCTTGCATTTGCAGCGGCTTGAGCAGCCGAGCTTAGTGGTGTGCTCTGCCTTTGCAATGCTGGTGCCCTTGCGCTCTTCCTGGTTCACATCATCATCTCCTCAGGCTGGCACTTACAACGGCTTGAGCAGCAAGAAAGCATGCTCTGCCTCTCCTGCACATGCTTGTGGCCTGGCGCTGTTTTGTGTCTGCACCATCATCTCATCAACTTTTCCTGTTCCTGCTGCCCGCCACCACCACGTGTCCTGCAGCATGCCTCGTGACCGCTTCGGGCAGCTGAGCTGGCGGCCGCGCGTGCCCAGCTTGCTGCCGCGTGAGAAGGAGGAGGAGATCCGCAAGAACCTCAAGGAGTACAGCAGGCGCTACGACGAGGAGGATGAGGCGCTGCTGCTGCAGGTGCGTGCTGCGCGATGCACGGGGGTGCGCACTGACATGCATGAGCCCTTGGTTGTTGTAGTCGACGTGTCTTTGCGCCGCACGATGTCGCAGGGCAGGCTGCGTTTATGTGGCTGACGTGTGTGCCTTGGGGGGGCGTGTCTTGCACCTGTTGCCCAGCAGATTGCTGGTGATGTGGGAGATCCCGCCAGTGCGCTGTGCTGCTGCGACCACTGTGTACGCAGATGTTGTTTGCTGACACCCTGTGAACCCGTGTGTGGCTTGACTGCGTTTGCAGGCTGATGCAGACGTGCTGCAGGAGCGCCAGAAGCAGCAGGAGGAGTGGGACGCTGCAGCAGCTGCTCGCACAGAGTACATCCAGCAGATGCGGTCCTTCTATGAGGCCACATATGGCGAGGCAGCCAAGGAGAAGGAGTACAGCATGACAACAGTCACAGTAGAGCAGCTGCTTGACGTGCGCGAGGAGCCGTACAATGCCTAAACATGCTGTTTTCTACGCAGGCCTAGCAGCGCCGTTGCTGTTGGCAGCAGCAGCTGTAGGCTGCTGGGCGTGAGCCTCCTAGGAGGCCTGCTTGCGGCGTTTGGGTTGTCGCAAGGAAGTGCTGTGGCGCTGCAATGCGTTCACGGTTGTGTGCTTTGTCTTTTGCATCAAGTGTGTGCTTGCAAGTGGGCGAGGCAGGGTCATGTGTCGCATTTTCTGCTCCTTGCTGTTGCAGCTAGCACGTTGAGCTGTGTTTGTTGGCATCGTGCATTCACTGCCATCTCCGGTTTGCAGCAACAACAGACCACTACGCAAGAGGCATGGCCCTGTGATGTCCCTGTGTCCTTTCACCTCATCTGATGTACCTTGCATGGTGCATTGCAGTGTAAGTTGACATGCAGGTCTCGGTGCATGCACTGGGGCTGGGGAGGTGTGCACAGCAGTTGAACTTCTGCTTGCTTGAGGTAATGTTTTGGGAATGTTCAAGGGCGTGCGTGCGTAGCCTCCACCTTTGCTTCCTGGACTTGGATGGTGCCCCGCTTCCTGGACTTGGATGGTGCCGGAAGCAGCTCCATTGACCTCAACATGCTGCCTCAAGTGCTCAAAGTTGCGTCCAGCTTCAACATGATGCAGTGGGTGGAGCCAGCGATGCGTGCATGCAAAATAATCGTTCAGAGGTGTCTGCTGTTCTTAGCGGGCTAGCTTGCGTTAGCGCTGCGTCTTAGTACAGCAGTGTGTTGAAAGACAGCAGAAATGGAGCCAGCTTTGCTTGCGTGCACAGCCTCGCATGCAGGGGTTGGGTGACTCTGCTTTCTTGCTTGCCTTTTCATGCTAGAGTGCTTCTTATTCTTCACAGCAGTTGCTGCTGTGGGGGCTGCTGTCACAGCACCAGCCTGTGATGCAGCTGCCAGCTGCGCACTCCGCTACCATCAGTCATGAATGCAGTAATGTTCCAGCCGCTTCCGCCATGACTATTGATCCTTTGGGCGCTTCCAACAAACCTTATCACCCGCTGGGGTTGTGGACTCGACCAAACCCTTGACACGATGTTTGACGTCCGCAGCATTGATCAACGCACACGTCCAGCAGCCAACGCGGCATGCTGTACGTGCATCGTTAGTGGAACAATAGTCAAAGCAGTGCGTGCACAGCTAGTTCACGCAAGTTCGTTCGGCAGCACTTCATTTCGGTCTGAGAGCAGATGCAGCTACTTGCAGGGAGGGCCGAAGAGGCCCTCGCCTGCCGGAACGGCAGAACCGGACTCCCTGCTTTCAGGATGCACAGGTATAGCCACGGAAGCAACGGACCTGCTCACTTCAGCAGGGCGCGTCTCTGGCTGCCAGATCGTGCTGGTCTAATGTTCACCACACCTTTTGATCTACAGGCCTGGTGCTGGCATGGTTAGGCCAGCAGCTAGAGCTTTGGCTTCACCGGCAAACACCGGACGCAACTTGCTATGCGCTCGCCATGGTGCGTGATCAGGGTGCTGATAACATTACAAGCAGTTCAGCATATGCTTGACAGGTTTGCTGCAGCTCTGGCAGCCGTGCATGTTGGGGAGTGCCTGGGAGCAGCAACTGCTTAGCAGGCAACCACCAGTCGAGGCCTGCTTGGGGCTAACACGGTGATCTCCGCTTCATGCAGGCCTCTCAGCAGCAGGTGGTCGCAGGAATAGTGTGCAGGTGCAGGCTGTGGCTGCAACAGAGCGGCCTTTGAAGAAGGTGGACGAGCAGTCGTTTGACCTGCCCAAGGGCTCCAAGATCAAGGTGGGCTGTGCAAGGTGCAGGCTGGGGCCCTGCTGTGGCAGTTGGGTTATTGACAGAGATGCAAGGCTTGCATGTTTAAATAATGGTTGTGAAAGAGCTGTCATAAGTTGGTCTCAGAGTCAGTGTGAAAAGCCTGCCATCAACAGGCACCCTTGGCAGCAGCATGTTCTGTGGTGGGTGTGTGGTAGCAACTGTCGCGGTACCCCCAGCACCGCAGCTACCAGGGGTCCACTGCAACTGTGATTTCTAGCAGCGGCTGCTCTTACATCGCAGCACGGGCATGGCCAGCAGTGCAGCTCGAGCTTGTGGGACAGCCCGTCAGGTGCAGCCAGGTGCCGCCGCTCCCTGTTTCCTTGCACTTTCTGACGATATCCTTGCACATATTCACTGCACCTACAACAGCGTACATATCTGCTGGGCGATGTTGCGGCCCATGCTACTCGCTTCTCTTGTGCATGCAGATCACTGTAAGTCACGATGGCAGCGACCAGATCATTGATTTCAAGACAGACCTGGAGGCAGGCAGGCTGCTGCTGCACTGGGGTGTGGAGGGAGGCAGGAACTACAAGGGCGGCTGGCGGCTGCCTGGCGGGGAGTGCCGGCCGGAAGGCACGCAGCAGTACAAGGACAGGGCGCTGCAGACGCCATTCAGGTATGCAGTATGTCTTGCAGGACAGGGCTGACTGTGTCATAGTGAATGGCAATGACGCAACATGGGTGCAGTTATATGCCACATGGGTTGTCACATCAGGAAAGCCGGGTAGGCATGCTGGACAAGCAGGTGGCGCATGCACGGCAGCTGGCGAAGGATTTGCTCCTGCAACCACCACGGCAGCACTTGCTACACCTGCAACAGCTGTCGTGATGAGCAGCATGGTTTCAAGCATAGCATCTGCTGTTTGGCACTCCACCTTATGAACAACGCTCATCCGCTGCCTGCTTGGCGTTGCCATTGCCTGCGTCGTGGTGCTTGCAGGAACGGCTCTGTGCGCGTCAGGCTCGATGGTGACGAGGCATCAGACGTTGTGAACTTTGTGCTCAAGGATGAGGCCACAAACACATGGTGAGGCGAGACAGTGCAGTCAGAGTGCGCAGCTCTGGCTGCCACGTGCTGGCAGCAGCATGACCCTGCTGGTCGTTGTTGGTTATGAGTCATGCCGGCTCGCTGCATGCTGAACACGCTGCATGCATGCAAGCTTCCATTTTTTAAACAAATCAGCGCTGCCACCATGTATCAGCGTCAGGAGGCGCCGTGTCCTTGACCTGGCCTCGTCGCCCTGTTGGATCATGTTCCATGACCACCTTCTCACGCGCCTGCGCGCAGGTACGACCACCTTGGCTCCAACTTTGCGGTGCCCCTGCGCCCCAACAAGGAGCCAGCAGCGCCCGGCGCCTCTGCAGCAGCCAAGAAAGCAAAGCTGCCGCAGGCGCTGTGTGACACGTGGGCGTGGATCCGCTGGGACCATGCCGGCAGGCCGCACAGGAGCGAGAAGCAGGCTGACCTGGAGTACGAGGCTGCTGTGGCAGAGATGAGCCAGCTGCTGGCGGCTGGCAGGTGCGTCGGTTGCAGGACGGTATCCATGGGCACATGTGGTGGGTTGGTGTTGCACACGCTTGTTTGCTGCTCGGTGCATGACTGGGCTACCGGCACACAGCGATGCACGCTGCAGCAGTACGAGGGGAGTATTGAGGTGTCTGCTTGCAACTCTGCGTTTGGAGTGGTTGCTGCTTTGCCTGGTAGCCGGGTCAGTTGCAGCCCTCGCTGGCTCTGTGTGGCCAGGTCAGCAGCTGACCACGTGTGCTGTGCTGCCGCTCAGGCCGCTGGAGGAGCTGCAGCGTGTTGCTGACGGCAACATGATGTACAGCAACTACCGCATGGAGGTCATCGACCCCATGCTGGGCATGAGCGCGCTCGACTCGATCATGCAGGTGCGCTCCGCGTACGCCTAGTAGCAGTAACACAGAGGCCGCTTGTGCCAGGTGCCAGCAGGTGCTACCCATCCACATGCATACAGCAAGTGATGCTGCTGCCATATTGCATGCAGCTGCTCTGTGCATACCTAGTGTCACGGTTTTCCCGCAATGTATCTCAACCTTTGTTCGGCATTTCGACCATCTTGCGCCGGGCATCTGCTGCCCTGCATCCCTTGCACCTGTTCATGCCTGCAGGTGCCTGTGCAGTCTCGGGCGGGCCCTGATGCAGACATCCCCGTCATCATCCCAGACAGCCTGGTGGCAGTGCAGGCCTTCATCATGTGGGAGCAGGCCGGCAAGCCCCAGGTGCGCAGCCCTGCGACTGCTGTCGTTGTCGGGTTGGGTGCAGTGCAGGAGCTGCTGCAGGATCAAGGCCCCTACTACTGTTTGTGCCTCCTCTTGCTCTGCTTTCAGCTGTGTTGGTGCGTTCAGCTGGCCTTTTGTGTGCACCAATACATGCGCTTCAGCCGTGTATCTCGGCAGACTGCTGGCGTGCTGACTGTGGTACCTGCAGCTAGGTTGTCGCCTGCAGCATGCGCATCATGTGCATGCACCTGCTGCTGTCCTGCAGGGTGCCGACTTTGGCTCTGGTGCGCGCAAGGAGATTGAGGGCAAGCTGCGCAGCGGGCAGACACTGGATGAGATTGAGTGGCGGCTGAGGAACCCCGGCCAGGAGTTCAACAAGCAGCAGATGGCCAAGGAGCAGCGGCAGAAGCACGATCAGCAGCAGCAGCAGCAGCAGTCACAGGCCAAGGTGAGGGTGCACCTGAGGTCGCCAGCAGTGTCCTGCCGTGTCCTGCAAGCGGTGTATGGCGGTACTTTGTGGACTGTACTCTGTGGAGAGCGGCTTTGGTGAATATGCTGACAGGCATCCTGCTGTGCTGAGCAGTTGCCGCACTGCTGTTTCTTGAACTGGCTTGTATCCTTGCACATGGTTTGCTGCTGCTGCTGCTGCGCTATTGCTGGCATGCTCGAACTGCCTGCACTGCTCGTTGTGGCACCAGTTTTGTTGCTGCTGTACTGCTCGTATGCTTGTACTGCCTGCACTGCTTACCGCGGCCCATACTCGCTGCTGCTGCTGCTGCTGTACTGCTGGCACAATTTTGTTGTTGCCTGCATTGCTTACCTCTAGGTGAAGGAGGCGCCAAAGCCTGCGTCCCCTCCCGCTGCCCCCAAGGTGGAGGTTGGGGAGTCGATGATCGGCGGCGAGGTCAAGCGCGACCCACTCAATCTCATCAAGGTACGGAAACAGAAAGCAGCAAACAGCTTTGCCCTGAACAGCTTGGTTGCCAGCACACGATAGACTGTGGAGTTCAGCGCAGCGGCTTCTGTTCTGAAGCCTGCATATGTGTTGGGCTTGCTGCAAAGGGGTGTCTGCTTTCTTCGGCCCCCCTCCATGGGTTGTGGCGGTTCACGTCTGCAAGCATGCAAGCGGTACGACGCACCCGCTCTGCCCCTTCACTTTGCTGTGCGTGATGTCACGGAATGCTGCGTGCTGGTGATGCCTTGTGCAGAAGTCTGGGGCTCCCGACCTGTCCCAGGACAAGCGCTCCCGTCAGGAGAAGCCGCTGGACTTCCTGGTGCAGCAGGCAGCTGTGGACTCGGCAACAAAGTGGCGCCGCGTGTACCAGCTGGGCAGGTGGGATGGGGATGACAAAAAAGCTACAGTTACCTACAGCTGAATGTGTTGCAGCAGGGATTGAATCCCGACGCAAGAAGCCAGTCGGTTGTCATTGCGATCATAATGACACTGGCATGGACAACAGGAAAGGTGCACTTGGTGTCGGCTGCGTAAAGTAGTGATTCGTGCTGCCTCATCCAAGTTTTGTCCAAATCCGGGCTTCTGCGTGTGATGGCTGCAGCCCTGCCATTCCCTGATCAGCTGCTGATGGGCGCATGCTCAGTACCTCTGCTGCCATGCATTGTTGCATTCTTGACCTGCTTTTCTGTGCTCTGGCGCTGCTCTTCCTGCCCTGCAGCAAGAGCGAGCTGTTTGCTGTGGTGAAGCAGCCGCAGGGGCTGGAGGGCCCCACACACATCACCTTGGTTACTGACAACGCCAACAGCCTGGTGCTGCATTGGGGAGTCAGCAAAGCAGGTGAGGCTACTGCTGCTGCTGCTGCGGGTGGGTGCTTGCTGTCGTAATTGCTATGCTTCCTGCTGCGTTGCAGCAGCAGGTGCATCGCTTTGCAATTGCTCATGCAGAAGGGGGCGCACACCTCATGGTCCTTCCAGCGGCAGCTGTGCACCAACCATCTACCTTCCCACGTGTGTAAACTTGTGCACACGCATGCTATGCTGATGCTGATACGGCTGCCCGTTGTTGCGCGTGACAGGCTTTGTGCATTGGCAGCTCTGCGCATTGACAGCACCGCTGCCATACCGTGGCTGCTCAAGGCAGCTGCACAGGAGCCCGTGCTGGCACGCATGCCTGGCTGCCCCATCATAGGAGTCTTACTGCCACGTGCGCACAGAACACCTGCCCCACTTTATCGCATGTCAAACTGCTGCTGCAGGCTCACGCGACTGGCGCCGTGCTCCCGAGGACCTGCGCCCGGACAACACCACCGTGCTGGAGGGCGGCACAGCCTGCGAGACGAGCTTCCACGACTGCCAAGGAGAGGAGGAGTGTGCCGTGGAGGTGGCAGGGGCCAAGGTGCCGCTGCAAAACCTCACACTGACCGTCCCTGCAGGGCAGCAGGACGTGGGAGGCATCACATTCGTGCTGCGCAGGTAAGACTTAGGGACGGCTGAGGTTGCAGAAGCGTGAAGGAGGGTGGGGAGGGGCAGAGTGATTGGTGGCGGGGTTTGCTGCAGGCTACCCGCAGGTGTGGTTGAAATGGTTTGCTGGTGCTGTAGGACGTGTGCGGTGCCGACGCTGCCGGCCAGATGTGCTTGTCTTGTGATGTTTGAGCTGCTTGGCGTTGCTGACACCAGCCGCACCAAGGCTGCGCTTCACCAACGCCGGTGTGTCGTGTTTGCCTGCTGCAGTGCTGACCAGACGCGCTGGTACCGTGATGCCAACGGCAACTTCTTCATCCCCATCCCCACCAAGCGTGGCGAGGACATGCAGGAGACTGACCCCATGTCGAGGTGAGGAGAGCTGGTGCACAGCTAGCGGCACAGGGTTTAGAGGGAGGGAAGAAGAAAAGGCTTTGTCTGGTGTGTGCACGCGGCTGCGCAGCAACGAACACCTGGTTTAACAGAAAAGAATGCTTGTACAGCTCAGCTCAGACTACAACTCAAGAAAATTTGATCACAACGGAAAGGAAAAGAGGGGTTGCACGGTGTGTGCACGCGGCTGCGCCGCAGCCACAACCCTTAATGCCAAGCCCCTGTGGTGAGGCACGACACAAGGCAAATCCGTCCTCCCCAGCACATGCAGTTCAGATGTGTTACAGCGCGTCTGTCAATGGCAGGGGTTGCTTTGCACACACCTACAAGCGTGTTGCAGGTGCACCTGCTGCCTCAACACTGAATAGGGACCTGTCGGGGAGTGTGCGCGTCAGCCGTCCTGCTTCTTTGGAACTTCCAAGGTCATTCATTGAGTGACTTGATTGCCTTGTTTCAGTGCTGGCTGAGCAGCAGCTGCAGAAAACGAGGGGTTACACGGCTTGTGCACGCGGCCGAGTAGCAGCACGGCTGTCCCAGCTGCCTGCCATCGCACAGCAGCAGCAAGGCGCAGCAGTGCGGCTGAAACTAGCCTGCCTTCTGCCTTGGACTGCGTTGTGTGCCTGCTGCACATGAGCAACCATTGTGTAGTCGGTTATCACGTGTGCCTCACACGCACAAGGTTCGATCCTGCGTGACTGCATGTATGTGGCTGCGTTGCCTGCGTGGTGTGTCCAAATTTTGTGTTCTGTTTGTTACTGGCAGCGTTTTGTGTGCCACTAGTTGCCATGAGCGACCAGGTCAGCCCAGGGTTGCAGAAGAGGGTTTGCTACTTCTATCTGATATCAGAGGGTCACACAGTGGGCACGCGGCTAGGCTGCAACTGACACCACTACTGGACAGAAACACGCTCATGTGTATCTCTGTAACCTGGCTGAGAGTTTGACCAGGTACAGGGAGCCTGGCGGCTGCAGTAGCTGTTGCTCGGCTGCTGCAGCTTTTGCTGCTTGCCACAGGAGCAGTTGTAGTTGGAGTGTCGTGTGGGTGCTGCGCTCCCTGCTTCAGCAGAGCAGCACGGGAAGACCAAGATGAGAAAAAGAGGGTGTGCTTGGTGTACAGCAAGGAAGAAAAGGGGTTTTGACATGGTGTACAGCCCTCAAAACTAGTGTGAGCGCATTTCTTAGGGGATGCACACAATGGGCGAGCAGCTGTGCAGCCTTGGTCATGTGGGAGGAAGGGGAGGGAGCGCTGGTGTTCTGCGGCTGCTGGAAGAAGAGGGTGGCACAGCGCGTGCAGGTGGCTGCAATCATGCAGGTCTGCTGCCAAGCGTGCCGACCTCCGCCCAATGCAGCACTGCGGGCGCAGCAGCGGAAGAAGAAGAGGGGTTACATGGTGTGCACAGGCGACTACGTCGCAACGAACACCCGAAAACAAAGAGAGCTGCTAGAAGTTCAGCGGAAAAACAGACTGTCACCCAAAAGAGGCCCACCCCGAGAAAGCCTCTGTGTGCGAGACATGACACGGGGCGCAGCAGCGCAGCCGAAATCGGTCTGTTGCGCTTCAGGAGTGGCAGTTTCTGCGTGGTGGATATGAGCAACCATGGTGTAGTTGGTTATCACGTGTGCCTCACACGCACAAGGTCCCCAGTTCGATCCTGGGTGGTTGCATGAACATGTCCACCATCGTGGACATCCAGCAAGCCGCGCCAGGTGCTTTGTTAAACTCTGGTTTTGCAGAGAAGCTGGTCGGCAGTGTGCTGGCTGGCATGCTTCTTAGCCGCTGCCACACCTTCATTGTCTCTTGACGTGAAGCGGGGTCACATGGTGGTGTGTCGGTTTCACAAGTCATGCCTGTCCACATGCACGCTCACGCCTTGCTCTTCAGCGCCGTTTTGTTTGCATCTGCTCTCACACATCGGCATGCAATGCCTGACATGCTCTGTTGTCGCCCCGCGTGTGTGCTTGTGTCGCGCTGCACAGGTTCCGCAACGACCTGGAGCGCACCATTGCTGACAACGAGTGCAACACCCACCACTGGACGCTCATGCACCGTTACCACAAGGCTGCTGACATCATCAATGAGGTAAGGCACATGCTGCTGCTGCTGCTGCTGCTGCTGCTGCTGGTGTAATGTTGGCTGTTGTATTGTACTTGTACGTTGGAAAAGCATGTACCCGGTTGGTCACCAGTTGCCCCAGAAGGTGCGTGTCATACATACAGTAAGAAGGTCGCCATAGGTGCTTGCTGCAAAAATGAGGATTGAGGATAGGTTGAGGATAGTTACATGGGTGTGCATGAGTATGGCAGCAGCACGCACATAGCGCAGTAAGTGATTGCTGGCCGAGTGGCGGCTGTGGCGCGCCAGCAGCGGCAGCGATGGCGGTATCGGGTCAGTGAAGGGTTGGCTGATCCTGCAGGTGACCATCATCAGATGTGACAATCAGCCCTGTTAGCTCAGTTGGTTAGAGCGTGGTGCTAATAACGCCAAGGTCATCCGTTTGAGCCGGGTACGGGGCACTGCCCACATTTTGCCTGCTGCTGTGCTGCTTTTGGTGCCTTCAACCATCACGGGCTGCATTCATCACGTGCATAGCCAGTTGGATTGCCTGCTGTTGGTGGGGCCATGCGCTTCTGCAGCTCAGCTTTTTACATGACATGCACCGCCTACCACTTGTCTGCAGTCTTTGCGCAGCTGCCATACTGCTGTCATTGATTTGTCCACATCACGCCATGCTGCATCTGTCTTTCAGCTTGCTACTGCTGCTGCTGCTGCTGCTGCTGCTGCTGCTGCAGGTCACTGATGGCTTCTTTGAGGTGGACACAGCAGAGGCCATGGCAGACATCTACGTGTGGCTGCGCTACTCAGCCAGCCGCCAGCTGACATGGCAGCGCAACTACAACACGCAGCCGCGCATCCTGTCAGCAGCACAGGTGCGTCAATTGTTCTTGTGTTGCTTATGTGTGTCGCTTTGGGTGTGTGGCGGCTGCAGAATCTGCGGCGGCTGCATGGCCGGCGATGCATCCGCCTTCTATGCTGGTTCTGTTGATACGGCTTCCTGACCCTGCAGCACTCACTCGCACTGACTCGCTGCATTCTGTGCTAACAGTGACTGAAAGCAGCAGGATGCCAGCAGCGGCTGTGTGGAGATGCCTTGGAGCACATATGCTTCGGGCAGCTTGGTTTCTTGCTGCCTTGCACTTATTGTGCCAGCGGCTGCGATCCTCACAAACTGCTCTTGCCGCTTCCTCCTTCGCCTGATCAACATCTCTGCACGACCGTCCACGTGCACAGGAGCGCCTGACCCACACCATCGCCAAGGCTCACTCAAAGACCACGGGCGAGGCGCAGGAGTGGGTGCGGCTGATGCTGTCATGCGTGGGGCGCGGTGGCGACGGCCAGCGCATCCGTGACGAGATCCTGCACATCATGCACAGGTGGGAACAGGCACAGAGTGCGTGCGCTCGCACGTGCGCCAGTCGCTGCTGTGTTCTTGTAGCCCTGCGTGCTGCGCTGTGTGTCGATGCACCACAAATACGCAGTTGCCGGCAGCCCAGGCAGCAAACACGAGGAGTCTACCAGTTCTAGAGTGTTGTGGGCAGTGACGACTGACCATGGCTTGCAAACGCCTCCTCAGGTCAGGACGCATCTGGCCAAAGACTTGCTACAGCTGTTGAGTATAGCCTGCCAACCGCAAGCACTGAAGGGACCACCCGTACAAGTGTGTGCCTTGCTCTATGCTCACTGCTGCTGCTGCTGTGTTGGTGCAGGAACCACATCCCTGAGAAGAAGGGCACCTGGATGGAGGAGTGGCACCAGAAGCTGCACAACAACACCACACCGGATGACGTGCCCATCTGCTCAGCATACCTGGCCTTCCTGGAGGTGCGCCTGCTGCGCAACTTCAGGCACGGCTGCTGTGCGAGGCTCAGCCGAGCTGCTCTGCGTGCACTGCGAGTGGCTGCACCTGCCGGCAAGCTGCAACACGCTGCTTGCGAGGGATATCGCACGGTCCCAGCAGCGTCTGTTTCACCTGTCAGCTGGCTGATTCTCCGCCTGCCTCGCAGCACCTGCTTGAGGCCTGCACACATTCTAGGTACCCTCTGCAACATAGTAAGGCCGCCTGTCTGCTGCTGCCGCTGTGTCTTGACTCGCACAGGCTGACGGCGACCGCGGTGCGTACTGGCGTGTGCTGAGCGATGCTGACATCAGCAGGGAGCGCCTGGAGAGCTTCGACAGGCCCATCGTGTGCGAGCCCGAGTGGTTCGGCTCCGGCAAGAAGGACGCGCTCATCCGGGAATTCAGGAACTACCTGGGCATCCTGAAGGCCGTGCACTCAGGTGTGGATCCGCACGCGGGTTGCGCTTCGCTCGCTGAACGCTGCTGCATATCCAGCTGCGTGCATCTAAGCATTTGTGTTGCTGGTTGCAGGTGCTGTGCTAAGAGCCGTAGCATGTCGGCGCCGCCGACCTCTGAACAAGCTGGGGCAGCGGCACTTCGCCTGTCCGCCTCTGTGCTGTGCACGCCGCATGCTGCGCAGCTGGATTGCGCTGCCATGAAACACTCGCCATCAGCTGCCGTGACTGCTGTCTGTCCGCGCGCTCGCGCTTGCAGGTGCGGACCTGCAGGCGTCAGCAGCCAACGTGGGCAACTCCCTGCCGGGCGGCGCGCGTGGCTACCTGGGCTACGTCACCTCGCACATCAACTCGCCGCAGATCCTGCCCTTCCTGGAGGCCGCCGTGGAGGCGCGCACGGAGATCTCGCAGTCGCTGGTCGGCAACAGGGACCTGCTGTACCTGGACGTGGCGCTGGAGAACAGCATCCGCGGCGCCGCGGAGCGTGGCGTGGGCAGCGCAGGTGGGTGCTGCTGCTGCCGACATGACGGCCGTCGTCACACAACTGGCGTGGCGTGGTGCAGAGGGCCAATAATGTGTACCCGCTGGGCCTTGTGACGTGCTGGGGTTGCGCCTGCACTGCTGCACAGCACGGCAAGCGCAGCGACGGCACGGGCATGGAACGTGTCTCCCGGATGCATCACAGTTTTGAATCTTCTTGCCTTGACATTCCAGGTGCGTCAGAATGTTGATCCCAGTTGACGGCGGCAACTCCTTTGGCTGTGCCCATGCCGAACTGCTGTTGGCGCTTGCTGCCTGCAGGCTTTGGCGCTGCCGCGTTCATGGCGCCGCTGCTGCAGAACTTGTGCCTGAGCCAAGGCGACAATGAGGAGGCTTGCTACTGCCTCAAGGTGCGGCAGCAGATGCATGGGGGTCGGTCGAGGACACGCCTGCTGCCGGTGGCCCTCCAACCTCCTTAACTCTGCTTGTGACAGAAGCGATATCACGCATGCCAGATCCGGGAGCAATGCACCAAACTTGCTCCTGCCGGCCTGGCTACAGCAGCTGTCATGTCTGTGCGTGCCTACGGGCCTGCAGCTCCCTCATGACATGACACTGGCCACATGCGTATGACTCAGACATGGAAGCCACCTCCCTGCAAACCTGCCTCCCTGCCCGCAGGCTTGGACCAGCCTGCCTGGCAATGTGCGCAGCGGCGGCAGGCCCAGCAGGGAAGAGGCGCTGCAGGCCGTGGCAGTGCTTAACAGGGTGCGGCGCCTGCTCAGCGAGACATCAGGTGGGCCCTGCTGCTGCATGCGCATCCCCGCGTGTCCCTGGGGCGGTGATTCTGGTTTGCTTGTTGTGGCCTTGTCTGTTTGTCCATGGGCATCTGTATGTGCAGCTGCTTGCTCTGGCGCAGGTCTGTATGAATAGACAACGGCAGGCAGAAGGCGCTGCAGGCTGTGGCAGCACACAGCACAGTGCTGCGCCTTCCCAGCAAGACATCATGGGTGGGGTCTACTGTGCCCTGGCTTGCACATGCTGACGTCTCTGTACTGGTGAAAGATGTGTTGCTCTCTGCACATGTGTTTGACATCTGTATGTGCAGCAGCAAGTGCTGGCTTGCATTTGGTAAGGCTGCAGGGACAGCACGAAAGGAGGAATCTGGGCCACGGCGGTGCTCTCAACGAGCAGTGGCAGCTGCACAGCAGAACCTCGCACGTCGTGCTTCATTGAGCCATGCTGCGAACACCCAAAACTTGTGGACTCATCGCGATCATGCTTACCTTTTATGTGTCCGCGCAAGCATTGCAGCGGTTGTAACCTCTGCTGCCACTTGCTTGCCGTGTGCTGCAACGCTGCTGTCGCTGCCCTCGCCAACCTCTGCAGACCACATCGTCAACACCATCGGCGCGTTCTCCACTGCTCTGGGCAATGCAGCCAAGTGCGACCCCTGGGCAGTCGAGATCTTTGCAGAGGAGGTCGTGCGTGGTGGGCCTGCCTTTGCCATCAGCCTGGTCATCAGCGCCATCGAGCCGACACTGCGCCAGCTGGCGGAGCTGGGTGCATGGCAGGTGCGCCGTCAGGCTGTGCGGTGTGCTGAGTGTGCGTATGGCGGGGGTTGTGTGTGGGACAGTACAGCACAACATGCAAGGTGGGTGCTTCGTCTGGGATTGAGAGATGGATTCGTCGGCCACCATGCAGTGTGTTGATCCATCCGGGGCAGCAGCAAGTACTATGTCTTGCAGCTGATCTCGGCAGACTCAGGCTGTGGCTGCCTGCCAGTCCCATCCTGCAGGTGATCAGCCGCCATGAGTTGGTGTGCAGCTTAGCTTTGTAGGAGAGTCTACTAGACAGATCCACTCAACTGCTGCTGCTGCTGCTGCTGTTGCCATCCACACCACCTGCAGGTGATCAGCCCGCATGAGGTGATGGGGCAGGTGGAGGTGGTGGAGCACCTGTCCACGGTGCAGGACAAGGTGTACGAGGAGGCCACCGTGCTGGTGGTGCACAACGTGACCGGTGAGCATCGCATTTGGTGTTGGAACAGGGATTTGCAGGTTTGTTCTTTATATCTGCGTGACCGTAATATTTAGAGTCAAGATGCACCAGATAAGCAGCCTGCCCCTGAAGCCGGCACCACCACCACGTGTGCCACGCGACTTCAGTGCAATCCTGCTGTGGTTGCAGCACCAGCAGAGGTAGACCTTGCGCATGCTTCCAGCTGCATGCGCACACGTCCCGGCTGCTGATGGCAGCAGTAGCTCTGACCGTCAGAAGCCCCCACACACAGACAGACACATGCAACCAGCCACCGTCTGCCAGTGATGTGCCTGCTCTCTTTGGACCCCTGCTGGCCCGTCGATAGTGTATACGCGCCATTGCACACTCATCTCCTAATGCGTATTCCGTATCTGGTGTGTGTCCTGTGTTTGCCTGTCCGCGCACCAGGCGAGGAGGAGATCCCGGAGGGTGTGGTGGGCCTGCTGACCCCCGACGCACCCGACGTGCTCAGCCACGTGTCCGTGCGCGCGCGCAACATGCACGTGCTGTTTGCCACCTGCCACGACGAGGCGCCCCTGAAGGAGATCAAGGAGGCGGCCGGCCAGTGAGTACGCAGGCCTTGCGGCTGATGCCTCCTGTCACTGTGTTGCCCTGGCGTATTGGATTGAGGAGGGCGGTGACGAGAAGCTGAACGTGCACAGCTGCAGTCTGGGTGCTCTGGTGGCTCACTGTGCAACCTGTTTGGAACAGCTGCTTAATGCCGCTGGTGTCTCGCCTTAGTATGCAGTGCTGCTGGCCTTCTGCTGCCTACAAGTGCATGCAAGGAGCCGCATGCGCACAGCTACAGTCCAATGCATGCAGTGCCTGCGTGTTGGTTCGCTGCGAGACTTCCACGCGACGCCTGGTAGCGCTCACCTGCCTTCAGAGCCCCCACTGCCTGTGCTGCTGCTGACATGCATGGCCTGCAGGTACCTGCGCTTCAAGCCCACCGCTGCGGGTGCGGTGACGTGGGTGTCACCCAGCCTGCAGTCCATCGACGCGTTCACGGGCGGCATCCTGTCAGGGGAGAGCCAGCAGGGCCTCAACCAGGTGGGCGGGGGCCCCGGGTGGGCGGCAGTGCGCAGTCATAACTAACAATGCCTGAGCCGTTACATGCTCGGTGGTGTCTTAAGCTCACAGTGATGACAGCGCAGGGGTGGTGGGCAGCAGGATGGGGGTTCTGTCGGGTTGCGGCGTATCACCCAGCTGCTGAGCCCTGCGCGCTGTGGTTGCGCTGTACCCCCCAGCGCAGGTGCTCAACCTGACCATCGACATCCCCAGCTGGTGCGGCAAGTGGGTGCTGCCCATGAACGAGTTTAAGGACGGCGTGGTGGGCGCAAAGAGCAGGAACATCGCCAACCTGCGCGGCAAGATCCCGGACTGGATCCGCCTGCCGCCCGCAGTCACCGTGCCCTTCAGCAGCTTTGAGCAGGTGAGGCAGCCTGGTGGTTTTGCCTGGTGTGGCTTGATGTCCCTGCAGTCGTGTCAGCCTGTGTCTGACGCGTGTCAACAGCAGCAGTCGCTGCGCCTACAGCAGGAGCGCTCAACAGCAGCGGTGGCACAACTTGGGGCCTTTGGTACTGGCTGGAGCTATCCATATGCAAGCGACTCGATGTCTGTATGGGTTGTGCTCTTGCAGGGGATGTTGACCCCAGCATGACCTGTTGTATGCAGCCGCAACCTGTGCTGCCTCCTCCCTGCTTGCCTGTGCTGCCTTTACAGGCGTGAGATCTGGCTGCTTGGCAACCCGACAGCTGCTTTGGTCGGCCGCTCCATGACTTGCGCTGCTGGTGCCCTCCTGCCGTGTCACCTGTGCTTGCAGGCGCTCGAGCTGCCTGAGAACCACGCAGTGCGCGATCAGTTGCGCGGCCTGGTCCAGCAGCTGAAGCAGCTGCCGCGCCACGTAGCAGCACCCCAGCAGCTGCCAGGTGCGAACGGCAACGGCAGCGGGCAAGGTGTGCAGCAGCCCGAGGGCCCACAGGCGCTGCTGGCCAAGTGCAGGGAGCTGGCCATGCAGGTCCAGGTGGGTGCCGATGCCCGGGGCTGCTGGCACTGCAACATGCAGCCGTGGGTGTGGTGGCTGTGATCCAGCATCTGGTGGCTTGCGCGGCATGCTGACATGGCACGGGAAGCTAGCCAAGCTGCGGACGTGCTTTCCTGCGCTGGTTGATGCTGCGTCTGCATAGGCTTGGCGAGCTAGGCAGCAGCGCGCACAGTGCAGCTCGTGCGGCTCACATGACATCGTGTGGTTCCCCTGGCGTTGTGTTGCACCCGCAGGTGCCTGGGGAGCTGCGGCAGCAGCTGGCAGCAGCACTCAAGGACAGCGACATCCCCGTGCCTGAGAGCGAGGAGCGCTGGGGCATGGCCGTAGAGGCGCTGAAGGGCGTGTGGGCCAGCAAGTACAACGACAGGGCCTTCTACAGCCTGCGCAAGTGCGGCATCGAGTCCGACGATGTGCGCATGGCTGTGTGCGTGATGCGCGTGGTGCCTGCGCGCTACGCGTTTGTGATCCACACGAAGAACCCCAGCAACAATGACGCCAATCAGGTGAGGCAGCCCAGCAGCAGATGATTGGCAGTGGATTGCAGTGATCAGGACGCACACACCCACACAAATGGGGTGTCGCAGTGGTGTCATGTCGGCGGCGTTGGCTGGCAAACCCATGTAACTTATGTCATGTCATCTTGGCATGCATGCTAGGCGCAATTGTATGCGGCGGTTCCCCGCGCCTGGTTGTCATAATGTATTGCAGTTGGCAGGATCTCTGGCTGCAGGGTTTCTGTGGGCTGGTTTCTGGCCTGAGAGAGCCGGCTGCCCCCCCCCCCCCCACACCCACACACACACACCGCCTTTCATCCACTGCTTGTGTTTCCTTCGCTCTGTTTGTTGAGCTGGTGAATACTTTGAGCCTGTCTTGTTCCTTATCACTCCGTTCCATATGGTGCTCACCCCCTTGTTGTTGAGCTGGTAAGCAGTGTGAGCTTGTATCATTCCTTATCACTCTTGTCCATATGGTGCTCACCCCTTGTCCGGCTCCTCCCTCTGACACCTCCCCACCCCCCCCTGTCTGCAGGTGTTTTGTGAGCTGGTGAAGGGCCTGGGCGAGTCGCTGGTGTCTGGCATGGTGCCCGGCAGCAGCATCGCATTTGCTGCGCGCAAGGACAACCTGGACAACCCCGAGACGCTCAGCTACGCCAGCAAAAGCGAGGGCATGTTTGTGCGGGAGAGCCTCATCTTCAGGTGGGTTGCCGGGTCAGTTGCAGCAGTCGAGGGAAGCATGCAGATGCCGTAATCAAGGTGGTGGGTGCGCTGGAGCAGCAGTCGAGGGAAGCATGCAGATGCCGTAATTAAGGTGGTGGGTGCGCTGGAGCAGCAAACTCTGAAGTGTCTGCAGCCAACACAAAGAAAACGGACATGCGGAACGTGGGGCGGCGTAAAACTCTACCATGCGTGCAGTTGTGTAGTGTGATGCAGCGAGGTACCAACAGCCCCAGGCCCGACGCACCTCATACAAGATAAAATTTTCACATGTGGGTCCAATCACCATCTCAGATGGCCTTAGCCACCCCTGGATGGGCACCTGGCCGACATGTGACAAACCGGACATGAATGCGCAGTGCATGCCAATGGTCCCATCACATGTAATGTGGTTGCTGCCAGCACTGGCAAGGGCCTTGAGCTGGCCTGGAGAGATGCAGCAGTCAATGTCAACGCCGCTCTTGGTGGCCCGCCTGACACTGGCCAGCATGTCCCACCCCTGCAGGTCTGACAGCAACGGTGAGGACCTGGAGGGCTATGCAGGTGCAGGACTGTACGAGTCCATCACCATGGACGAGACGCAGCTGGTGCGCGTTGACTACAACGACGACCCCATTACAAAGGACCCCAACTTCAGGCGCAAGGTGAGGCATGTCATGCAACATGTTGTAACATGTGCCTGACGTGGATCGGAGGAGGGCAAGCTGCATCATGAGACTCAGTGCTTCGATTGTGCAAGCAGAGATGAGGTCTTGTGTAGGACGTAGTCAGGGTAAGCAGGGCACTTGCTGGTGATCTGCAACCAGCGCCTGTTGGATTCAGCTGACCCCAACAGTTTGCTGCTGCTGCTGCTGCTGCAGGTGATGAGTGACATCTGCAAGGTCGGCGCTGCCATCGAGGCTGCGCTGGGCAGTGCGCAGGACATTGAGGGCGTGGTTGACCCTGAGGGCAACGTGTATGTGGTGCAGACGCGCCCACAGGTGTGAGCAGGCTGCGGCGGCAGCAGGACACGCAAGCTGTGGCTGCATGGCCTTCGCTGCTGGATGTCAGGGGGTTCCCCCTCCCCCCCGGACCGGCAGCGCCTTGGATGTGCACGGAAAGGCAAATGCCAGAGGAATGCTGCCTGGATGAATGTGCATCGCAGTGCGCCCTTCACTGTCACGCCAGGTTTGTGTCATCTGGTGGTGCACTTCCCCTTTGCGGGCAGTGGCTGTGCAGCATGTCATGCACGCTGTTATGTGTTGAGGTAGTGCTGTGTGTCAATGTGTGTGAGCGCAGGCCTGTATGACTAGCACTGGGCTGCATTCCTGCAAACTTTTGTGGAACTATGGCTTGGAGGAGTTGTGTTTGGATCATGGAGTTCTGCGTGAAGAGCTGCCTCTTAGAGCCATGTGCGTGCAGATCACCGTGTGAGATGTATGTTCTTGCCTGCACAGCATTGTGAGCACGGCTCCATTGCTGACCATCCATCCTTGGGGGTGGCGGCAATGGCAGCAGCCAATCGAGCCACCTTCCTGCTGTGACACATGAGGGGTATGCAGCCGCTTGTTGAGAGCATGCATGCAGCTGCAGGGGTTGGCAATTCATGTGTTTGTACTAGTGCATGCTTGTATATGTTCCAGATGACATTGCTTACATGGCTGTGTGGAGTTTCATCTGTTTCGTGTAGGGTGTATCTCAGAGGCAGCTGCTGTCCAGCGATGCAATCATCAGTTGCATCAGGTTTGTTGTCACGTCGTCCACATGGAACATGTGCAGCTGCATGGCGGCCAGTCCGTCTACCAGGAGTACGGTCTTACTCTGTTTGCATCATTGTGGTCGCCCTAGTGCGCGCTGCTGGCTTGGGGACCTACAATTCCGTTGACATGCCGTTGTCAACTGCTCACAGAACTTGTGCTTGGTGCGCCACTGATGCTCGGCGTGCAGCACTGTTACAAGGCATGCGGGCGCTGTTACATGCTCGTTTCTGAGCAGTTGCTGAGTCACGATTAACTGTTGTGGTTCTGCAATGTGGTAACAAGCAGTGCAAGAAGGAATGTATTGCTCCTGGTTGCAAAGGCCAGTTGCTGCATGTGAGTGCGGCGGAGGTGGTTCGCTACAGCAGGTTCACCACTTGTTGTGCTGTGGCTGTTTTGTTACCGTTGCCTGATGTAACAAGCAGCAGCACTGTGACCTAGTAGGGTTATGTATTGACCAGCAGAACCATCTGACGAAGAAGGGCATAAGGTTGCAAGACGGGGTTGGTGGTGTGTACCTCGGGCGGAGGGGGGTCGCCTTGTGACTCGGAGCCCTGGCAACGCATCCATAGATGTTGATCTTACATCGAGAGGCTCTAGCTAGAGACCTTCAGCTGCACCCGACACACTGCAAGGCACGCGACACACGTGCACTGCTGAGCTCGACAACCCAATGAACACGTTCTCTATGATATACTTCGCAAGAAAGCGCCCTGATTTTGCAGTATCTGGAGGAGAATACCTGTGTACGATATGCCAGTTGTAGCTGTCCAGTTGAGCCACATCCACTTCAAGTGACATGCCATGTATAACAACACCGTTGCTCGTAAGGTTGGTGGCTCGCAAGGTGTGTTGCAGAATGCATGATTGGGATGCACAGGCACGTACTTGCAAGGTCTGCGAATCCCGACACCTTAAACTCGCGAACTATATCGCGCACCAAATTGCAGTTTGAAAAGTCCGACACCAGACGCCCTTGCATTCATGGATCCAGAACCTCTGGTTCTTAAAGATGGCACGATGATGTCAGATCACGATGTGGATGCCTTGATTGACGTCGTTCTGTAGCCCACGAAGATGTCCGTCCCTGAGCAGGTACAGACACTACCAAACACGAGGCAACAGCGCACAGCTTCATGCATGCTTATCTTTGACAGCGATAATTGTATGTACCAATGAAGGCGTTGGAGATTATCCTGGAGGGCCCAGGGTCCGGTGTAGTGCTGCCTGCCCTGCTGCTGCGCCTGCCTTGGCACAGTGCAGCCATCCTGCGCCATGCGCAGCTGGTCCCTTCCTGCACTTATTGCAGCAGCAGCAGCAGCACAGCAGCGATGATGCCGATGCTGCCCTGGCTGTGTTGCATGCCCTCAACCGAATGGTAGAAGCAGCAACCTATGGGCAGCTGCAGGAGCTGCTGCTGCGGTTGCTGCAGCTGGCAGCTAGCAAGCGGCAGTGCAGCAGGGTAGCAGAGGGAGCTGCGCTCGCAGTAAACAGCCTGGAATATGCTGCTACCCAGTACTACAAAGGCAAACGCTGGTGATCCTGGCGTGGACCTTTTCAGAAACGCATGCCTGGCAGCGCATGCCTGGCAATGCTGTCGGTTTCTCCCCATACAACAGCCAAGCGATCAACTACGTCAACGGCTGCAACTGCCCAGGGTGCTGCTCTGCTTATCAGATCTGAATCTGCAATGCAGCACAGGTGGCTGTTGTCGTGTACCTCGGCTCACCTCTTACCCTCGACTCACCACTACTGCTGGAACCCAACAACATCGTGCAGGACTTGCATGTACTGAGCTCAGCAGACAGCCGTTCATGCGCAGATGGCAACAGCTCTTTGCCTGCCTGCCTGCGGTTTTTTGCTGCTGCTGATATGCCCCTGTGTAGGCTGCGCACTGTGCTGGTGCAGCCCCGCAACCAAGAGCTGCTGCAGCAAGCGCTGCGCAGCAGCAGCGACCTCATTGCAACAGCAGCATCAAACACGCTGCTGCAGCTCTGGCGCAGCATCTGCATCGACAGCTCAGCTGCAGCAACAGCGCCAGCCCATGCAGCGGCACTGCGGCAGGCACTAGAGGTGTTGCAGCATGGCAGTGACAGCGCCAAGGCTGGTGCAGCGGAGTTCTGCTAGCTGGCATTTGCACCTGATAACGAGAGCAACGCAGCACTGCTGACGCCCGATGCAACACTGGTACTGGCAGCAGCACTAGCACAGCCAGAGACCGCCCCTGGGTGGTGTCTGCGCTAGCAGCACTGTGCAACATGCGCGAGAGGGCGCTCGATGCACATGTGGAGCCGCCGGCTGTTTTGAAGGCTTGGTTGAATGGGGACCAGCAGGAGCCTGCAGCAGCGGCAGTCTTTGAGGCGCTGCCACAGGCTGCGGCGCTGCTGCGCTGCGTCCTGCAAGCGCTGGCTGGCTTCGGCACCCACAATCGGCTGGCAGCTGCAACATACCAGGCGCTGCAGTGCGCAGACAAGTGGGCACGGACAGCTGTGATACGTCCTGCGTTGGAGCTGCTGCAGGACAGGTTTGACCAGCAGTTGCATGGCAACAAACAGCAGCTGGTGTCAGTGGCACCGCTGCTGTTGGCATGCAGGCCAGGTTTCGCTGCACTACCGCAGCGCCCAAGCGATGTCCCGTGCTTTAACAGCACGATGCCTGTTGCTGGCAACGTCAGTAAACTTTGGTGGCAGGTGGTGGCAGCGGCACCCAAGGCTGTCAGTCAGGCAGTTGTAGGGGCCCTGCAGGAACAGCTGTGCCATGCAGTGGACAGCTGCGAGGGCGGCAGTGATGTGAGCAGCAGCAGCAACCGCAGCAGCAGCATTGACATCCATGACTGTTTAGCACCAAACATCTTGTCAGGGCACTTATACGGTCGGCAGGTGCCCGACAAGCAGTGCTGGGGCTGCTGCAGCACTGCGATCAGCCACACCAGCAACAGGCCCAGCAGCGACAGCAGTGCACCACAGCAGGCAGTAAGCCTGCTGCATGCGCTGCTTGAGCTGCTTGAGCCCACACCTGCCGCATCTCTGCACAGCCCTGGCTGGTTGAAGCTGCTCGGACTGCAGCCGAACAAGCTGCTGTCAGTGGATCCTGCAGCAGCACATGCCCTGTCCCAGCTGCAGCACGTGCTGCTACTGAACTTGACAAGGGTCTTATCGCGGCTGGGATCCAAAAGCAGTCAGTCGACGCAGCACACCAGCAGCAGCTGCAAGCAGCGCTAGCCGGCAGCGGTCAAGCACTGGGTCAGGTGGAGTGCTTGCTCCGCAAGAAGTGCAGCAGCAAGCAGCAGCTGCTGCAGCATGCTGCAGCATCAGCAGCAGTCCTGCAAGCAGAGGCATGGCTGCAGACAGAGCAGCAGCAGCTGCTGCAGAACAAGCAGCAGCACGAGGATCAAACACAGCAGCAGCTGAAGCAGCAGCCGCAGCAGGCAGAGCAGCAGGGGCTGGCATGCATGTGTGCTTGTAGCATCCTGTGCACATTGGTGCAGCAGAAAGAGCAGGCTGCAGTTGCACAGGCGTGCCGTGAGCTGCCAGTGCATGTGCAGCAGCTGCTGCTGGGCCCGGCAGCAGCGTGTGGCAGCGCTGACGCAGCAGCAGCTGCACCAGCAGCAGCAGGGACAGCGGCGCCAGCCGCAGCAGCTGCTTTCATGAGGTGGCTGCTGCTGTTCACCAGCCCGCCTGGCACGCTTGCTCTGGCCCAGGCAACTGTGCTGGGGCATGTGACTGCCACGGCACCAGCGCTGGTGCTTGCTGCGCTGCATCAAGGCCAGGATGCATTCAGCCCACAGTCGCCGTTTGCACGCCTCCTGGCAACTGATGTTACGTATCGTGACGTGTATATCCTTCCGCTGTTGAGGGCAGCAGTGGGCAAACAGGCAGAGATGCTGCAGCTTGTCACAACACTGCTGCAGTATGTTACAACAACGGGGGGCAGCAACACCAGCAGCAGCAGCAGCAGCAGCAGTGTTGTTGCCGAAGGCGAGATTCCCGGGGTGGGGGCAGCGGCTGCAGCGTTGCTTGGGGTGGTACTGAAGTACTTTGGCAAGCAGCCAGTGGGTGAGGCTTTTGCAGATGTGCTGGCAGAGCTAGCTCAGGTCCAACTGCTCCAGCAGACACTGCAGCAGGCAGTGCTGTTTGCTTCAGACGGCGATGCGGCAAAGGTCGAAGACTTGGCAAGTGTGCTGCAGGGCGTGTGTGATCAAGCGTATGCAGCTGTGCAGCCGCAGGTGACGCCTTTCCTGCAGGAGCTGATGCAGCAGGCACTAGAGCAAGGCACCTGCATGGCAGCCAAGGCTTGCCATCCTTTTCAAGGCAGCCCCTGTACAGCAGCAGCTGCTGCTGCACACGGCTGCAGTGCTGCAAGCGGTGCAGCCGGGCAGGCCGCAGGAGGTGCAGGCGGCAGCATGTCAGCTGCTGGAGGTTTGGGTGAGGACAGATGCTGGCCGTAATGCAGTACTGCAGCATGACTGGCAGTGCATCATCAAAGTTATGGTGCAGCAGGGCACCTGGGTCAGCAGCAGTGAGACTGCAGCAGCAGCACCAGAGGGCCTGCGGGTGTTGCCGCCTGGCATCTGTTCCAGCGAGGATGTTAGTGCAGCTGAGACCGCTGCTCGCGTCGTCTACATGCTGATGGCGCACGACCCTGACCCTCTCGAGTCTGAGGAGGGCATGCGCCAGCTGCTGGCATCTGCCGTGCTTCCTCCTGCCCCTGGGCCTGACGGCAGCAGCAGCAGCAGCGGCTCAGGCAACGGCAGCAGCAGTGCGCCCATGGCACGCGGCATGGCAGCTGGTGGTGGCAGCAGCAGCAGCGGCAGCAGCATTTACGGTCAGTGGTCAGTCACAGTCGCCAGTGAAGCTCTATCTTTTGTGTCTCGCTTCCTCAATCACAACCCGGCAGTCGTTGCGGCTGCGCAAAGCACATGGGCCTGCTGCTGGCGGCGATGCACAACACGCAGCATCCGGAGGTAGCTGCAGAGGCAGGAGAATTGGCGCTGCGCAACGCACAAGGTGGAAGGTTGGAGCACATCTGCACGCCACAGAACCTAGGCAAGCTGCTGGCCCTGCTGCAGCCGGCCGTACAAGCCCAGCCGCCGGCATGTGTGGCAGTGACAGCAGCGGAGATCTTGAGTCTGGCTGTTCATCCAGACGCTGGCCTGCTGCTGCTGGCGGAGCAGGGCTGCTACGACGCGCTTGTGCGGGCAACGCAGCATCGAGATGACGCGGTGGCGCTGCTTGCTGTGCAGATGGTCATGAAGGTGACAGCGTCAACGATGTGGAAGCACAGTGACCCCACCAGAGGCAGCAGAACAAGGGGATGCACAGGGAGCAGAGCAGCAGCAGCAGCAGCCAGCTGCAGAAGAACTCTTACAGCAGCAGGGAGAGGAGGGTCAGCAGCAAGAGCAGGATGCTGGAGCTGAGCCTGGTGCTGCAGCAGCAGCGTTCACAACAGCAGCGACACCCGTGCCCCAGCGCTGGCACATCCAGCTGCTGGCAGAGGCGGCGCAGAACCCCGTGCTCGCAAAGCCAGCCATCATGGCGTGCGTCTACATTGCTGAAAGCAGCAACACGCATGCGCTGCTGCTGGCGCGCTACAGGGCTGCGCTGCTGCGGGCCGTGCGGCGGCTGCGGCCGCTGGTTGGTTGGGATTGGGCAGCCTTGAACGAGGCAGATGTGCTGTCAATGAGCAGCTGGCATTGTTGAGTGGAGTTGACCAGCCTGCAGTGGACGCGTTGCGAGGCTCCGTTGCATCCGTGCTGCACAAGGTGCAGAAGGTGCAGGAGATGCTGCAGGAGGCAGCGAGGGAGCAGCAGGCGGCAGCAGTGCGGTTTGCACTGCTGTGGCGCCGTCACGCTGGCGGCGCGGGCCGGCAGCAGGGCGCAGAGGAAGGGAACAGCAGGAAGCAGGGCCGCTGCTGTGCTGGGGGTGGTGATGTAGTGGCAGCCGATGCGGTGGCGGTGGACGAGGAAGATGTGCAGGCTGCAGACGGCACTGGCGGTAGCTGCAAGGTGCTGGAGCAGGAGCAGGAGCAGCAGCAGCTGACGGCTGCCCTGCATGTGCTGGTGTCTCGCAGTAAGCAGCGCACTGACCTGCAGCATCTGCTGCGAGCGTCACGGCGGCAGCTGTGAGGGTGGAAGTGGGTACAGTTTAGTTACCCTCATGGGCGGGTATCGGGTCGCTGGGCTAGCGACCGAGGCAGGTGTTGGTCCTGCAAGATGATTTGCATCGTCTTACAAGTGTGCTGGTGAAAGTATAATGACAGCCGCAGCTTTTTCGTGCCGCTGTCTAGTGCAGCTGCAGCGCAGTTCTACAGCTCGGCCAGCAACAACCTATGCTGTCCTGCAACCCTTTCTTTGTGCCCTTGCAGCAACTTGCTGAAGGCGCTCTGCAGCTCTCACCTCAGGCACAGATGACATGCGCACATGGGGCACGCAGCGCAACTCATCCACGTCACATTCATCCATTCACGCTTAATGTTGCACCACGAGGCACCAGTACAGGTAGGTATTGCAACGGGTGTGTCTGCATTGCCTGATTGGTCAAAGGCTTACTGAGGCTAGTAGCTTACTAAGCGGCGGCCGCTTAGGGCGGGGTTTGGTTGAAAGTGACAAGTCAAACCAGCCCTGGCGAGGGCTCGTGGGGGTAGGGGCGCTCTGTACAAGATGTCCTGCTGTCGGCCCCCTGAGCAAGGGTGGTAGTTGGCTGGGGCCCTGCGCCCCTGCCCCTCCCCTTTGCACTGGTGGTCCCAGTACCTCAAGTGCTCAGCCTCAGCAGATGTTGGAAAAAATATCTCATTTCTACATTATGATGGTTGTTTATATGCTAGATAAGAGCCAATACAGGCCGGCTTTTGGGCATGTTCTTGACCCTCTCTGCAGCAGCACTGTGCATGCACTGCGCAATGGTGCAGCCTGCTGTCAGACACCCCCCCCCCCCCCGTCCCCCTTGGTGCTCTGGCAACGCCCTGAGCCCCCGGGGGTGGTAACAGCATAAGCTCATCAAACGCCCACCGACCCCTGGGTGTCACCCAGAGACAAAAATGCCTGTTATTTTCAACTGAACTCCGGCCTTATCGATGCGTGCCAAGTCAGTCGTATGATCACGCATCGCTTCAGTGATATTATATGTTGTGTGAAGGCTTGACACACAGCTCAGTTTTCGTTGTGCTAAGTGGTGTCACTACCACACCCACGTCTCGCAAGGATGCTGCGCCTCCTGACGCAGCAGCTGCCCAGGCTTCCTATGGTTTTAAAAGCGTCTGCTCCATGCATATTGCAAGCTACCCACATCGTCCCGGCTGCGTTCACCACTAGCAGTAGGTGCGTGCACCACAACCTGCTGCTCCTACTGTCAATCCACATCGTCTTCAGTTGCAAGCAGCAACCTGTTTATTCACTCTGCAGTGGCAACCATCATCACACACGGAGTTCATCGGCTGCTTGGGCAGGCGCTTCCCTGGCACTGGCAGCCTCTGCAGTTGCAGCAGGGCAGTCTGCAGTAGTGTATGCAGATGCAGCAGCTCCTGAGCAGGTGACCACATTGGTAGCTGATCAAAGGTGGTTGCACTGCATGTGTACTAGGCTGCGCAGAGCTGGTTCTTGGTACTTTCCGCAAGCAACACTGGCGCTGAGCACTTGCTTCTGGTGGTGGATGTGCGAGTGACAGCAGCAGCAGCAGCAGCAGCTGCTGCTGGCACCATGCGGCTAGCAGCCTAACCACATGGTGCCAGCAGCAGGCTGAGCATGTGGCGGCCGCCATCATCCTGCAAGCCCAGACGCAACATGTTGCATTCACCTCAGCAGCGCATCAACGTCCCATAACTCAAACACCACGATCACATGGGTGTTTGGCGTGTGCTTCTCGGCTCAAGTTCTGCTGCTGCCATCGTGCAGGCGTTGACTCCGCCGTTAGATCCATACACGTTGCCCAGCCCCACTGGACATCTGCCGCGCAGCATCACGCTGTATCAGTATGAGGTGTGCCCCTTCTGCTGTAAGGTGAAGGCATTCCTGGACTTCCACAAGGTGTGCAGGCGACGATCGCAGTGCAGCCAATGTGTGCTTGCAGGACGCATCCCTGCTGCACAGAGGAGAACACGAGTTGGCTGTTCCTGCTGCTGCTGCTGCTGCTGCTGCTGCTGCTGCTCCTTACATGCGCTTTCCTTGCTATTGGCTTTTTGCGCAGCCACTGGTTCCTTGTTGGCGGGCTGGGAATTGCCATAAACATCAAGTACTTGTGCTCAAGCAAGTCACTCGTTCGCCTGCACCCCTGCTTGCTGTCAGTCATGCACAGCTGGCTTCCCATGCACATGCATGCTGGGCTGGAGACTCGCAGCCCCATCCCTACTGCTTCAGCTGCCACACATCGCAGTCAGTCAACATATCCACGCCCTCTGCTGCGTGCTTCTGCGTGCAGCTGCCATACAGCACGATAGAGGTCAACCCTTTGACCAAGGGTGAGCTGCGTTGGAGCAACTACCGCAAGGTGCCAGTGGTGCAGATGGGCGAGGAGGTGCTGGTGGACAGCAGCGCCATCATCAGCAGGCTCGCTGCAGAGCTGCCGGCCAGCAGCAGCGGTGGCAGCAGCAGCAGCAGCAGTGGCAGCAAGGGCGGCAAGAGCTGGTGAGCGTTGCTTTCCAAGGTCAAGTGAGCGTGCAGCAGGAGCAGCGCCACGAGGCTTGAACTGTCATTTGATGCAGTTGTGCTTTTACTGACATGTATGTGTTATTATGACCTGTGTGTTTGCTATGGACTGAACTTGCGTGTAAAGCTCTGTGTGTGGGACAGGACAGCAGCATTGCGTGTACGGGCAACACCAGCAGAGGGGCAGGTGGGCAGCAACAGCAGCGCGCATGTAGCAGCACAAGCATCTGTATTCAGTGCACTAATGCCCGCGGACCGCTGTCTGGCCTGATTGCAGGTTTGGTGGCAAATCCAGCAGCGGCAGCAAGTCTAGCAGCGGCAGCAGCGCAGAAGAGGAGCGCCGCTGGCGTCAGTGGGTCGATGAACGCTTTGTCAAAGTGCTGACAGCCAACATCTACCGCACATGGGAGTGAGTGGCGGCGCTGCAGTAGTACTTGCTTTGACAGCAAGGCAGCATGCCAGCTCTATGGCTGTCTTGTATGCCTGACAGTCACAATGGTGAGCAGTGCAATTGCAGCAGCGTTGAAGCAGTTGTGGCTGCTGCTGCTGCGCCACCAGCGTGTAGGCTTGGTGCTTCTGCTGTACATTTGGCTGTGGCCTGCACTGAAACCCTAGGGAAGTTGCAAGTTTTTGGGGCTGTTGGTGGCGCTGCGCATCCTCACCGGGCCATGTCTGTGCCTGCCGCTGTCATGTCTGCTGCCTGCTGCTGCTCGCAGCGAGTCCTGGGGCACCTTCAGCTACATGACGCAGCAGAGCCACTGGAACTGGGCCGTGCAGCAGTCGGTGCGCCTGGCAGGAGCCCTGCTCATGTGGAAAGTGGGGCAGGGCATGCCCAAGAAGTACAACATCCAGGGAGACCTGCGCGAGGCCCTGTACGCTGATGCAGACAGCTTCGTGGCGGCTGTAGGGGGCAGGCAGTTCCTGGGAGGGGACCAGCCCAACCTGGCTGACCTGGCGGTGTTTGGAGTGCTGCAGGCGATTCGCGGAACAGACACATACAATGATGTTGTGATGAACAGCGGGATTGGGCCGTGGTTGAGCCGTATGGTGCAGGTGGTGGGAGCGAGCTGTGAGGTGAAGCAATTGCCTGGCAAGGAAGTTGAGCCGGCGCCGGCAGCAGCATGAGCAGCAGCAGCAATGGTAAGCACTCGTGTGCAGCAGCACTTACACTGGCAGCCAACAGCGCTCAAACGATGCCTACCAGGTGCTGGGCCGTGCGTGAGACCTAGTCAACGGCGTGTTCTGGGCAACCACCACCACCATCCAGGCTGACATGTTTGTGGCGCCCGCTGCTGTGCTCAACCACATTGACTCAGACGACTGGTGAGAGCTGGAGATTGCGTACTGCCGAACCTGACTGTGTGTAGTACGTCTGCAATGCTGGAGTGCATGCCTTGCAGGTTTGCTGCTCACAGCACGTGGCGTGGTCCCCTGTGAAGGTTATGGAGCTAAGTTATAGGTGATGTATGCTTGCACACGGCCTGTGCTACTTCATGGTACTGTGCATCTGGGCTGGCAGCCGCAAGTGGTTGGTTGGGGAGCATCTGTGATGTCTTTTCCTGTGACCTGGCGAAACATCGTCTTCCAGGTCGGCTCACTGTGCATGGCATCACCTTGTTGGCTTTGTGCAGCAGTGAGCATGCTGTCTTGCAAGAGGAAGCCATCAGGATGTGGCGGTACACATGTACTGGTGATGCTGGGTCACATGTGGTTGCCGACATGAGTTTGTGCAAGTGTTTCCAAAGGAACACGGTTTTGCTGCCTCATATGCTGTAGGCCTGGTGCATACATGCTGCACTTCCAACGCCAGCTTTGACTATTCCCTGACAGTTACATTCCTGCATTTTCTGTTGAGGGGCAGTCAACTGTAATGCGTTGATATCAGCATTGATGCTGTTGTGCATAGCGCATCATAGCGCATCGATACACAGCACTGTTAATTATGTGGCGGTGAGCACACCGACCGGCACACCAGTAGGACGTGGCGGCACACACGTGTGTGGTGCTGGGGCACTTGGTGTTGCCTGCATGCAGCCTGGGTTTGTTACCTAGTGTGCTAGAAGGCAGCAATGCGCAAAAGCATGCAAAAGTGCAATGCAAGGCCACCACCGGATGACAAGGATGGCTAGTAGTAGGATGACCGAAGCACCAGAAGTCCCGACACGACGCACCTGAAAGGAGGCACAGATGAGTGTTGAAGGCAGCCAGCATACCATATACGATGGCGCTGATGCTATGGCTTGAATGGGTAATATGATGATGATGATGATGATGAAGGCAGCCAGCATACCATAGCAGAGTTGTCAGTGGCTGCTAAGGTGCCACCAGTGCTGGTAGCCACCAAATAACCATGCCAGAGTAAATGTAGATACTGCTGCTGCAGCTGATGTCAAAATGTAAATTTACACAGCAGCAAAAAAGGCTGGAAGAAGGCTGATGTGGAAAGCCTAAACCTCCATCGCATGTACTGTTAGTGTGTTACAGTTCGAGTTCCGGACCGGAACTTCCGGTGATGTGCTTCGAATTGCTCGATGTCGGCGTCTGGCAGATGATACACCAATCCTGCAGCAGTCTGCAGGTATACAGCAGCACATGTACATGCAGGCAAGCCAAGCTAGTGCGCTGAAGCATCTGGCTTCCCGCTGCTCTACATGACAACGCTTTCGGTGGCTCTATAAAGTGGTTGATGAAATATGTCCAGCCTGCACACTGCAGCACACACCATGCTCGCACTCTAACATCATGTGTTGTTAAAGCGCCTGTCGAGTTTCCGGATTGACATGCACTTAGCAGCAGTCGCAGCTGTGTGCGGGCCATTGTTTTGTTTTACATTGACATTGATTTGCATCTCAACAAGCCCACCTGGGGTCATTGTGCTGTTGACAAGTACCCTCCCGCCCACCCTTACTGTAGCTCACCTGTGGTGGCGGGCCGTTGGGTACTGCTGCTGCTGCTGGGTCACCTGCATGGCAGAACGTAGACCCAGCATATACAGGCAGTGATCGTAGCGGTCTTAGCTCCAAGCCCCAACCTTCCACAATAGGTTAATTTAATAATTGGGTTTGCAACATGCGAGCGCCCTGCTTACTTGCTGCATTGTGGCTTTTTCCTGCTCGTGTAAGCTTTTAGTTTCGTTTTATACTCACATATTCATAGGGTTGTCAGAAGTAGCTACTCACAGCCACTGCTTTCATCCATGCAGGGCTTGCTGCTGGCCTCGTGGGACTCCTTCAGGTAGAGCTGCTGCCTTGCAATACGTGTGGTTGGGTGGGTGGCTTGTTTGTGCACCACTGTTGGCTGTTGGCAGCTGCTGTTGGCTGTTGGCAGCGGCTGTTGGCTTACCATGCTGAAACAGATCACATCAGCAGTAGTAGCCAAGCCCCAACAGGAGCCTTCAGCTTTTGCATCGCCGATGACCACCACTTGCTTCCCAGCACTTTGAGACCAACAGCCTCTCCTTCTGCCATGCTCTACCTATCTTGCAGATGGCGGATGTCTTTACAATCATTGTGCAACGGGCAGGGAGCTTTGTGGATCAGCTCAAATATACATCGTCAGTGGCATGTAGCGAAGTTAAATCAGAACTGCAGCAGGAGTTTGGAGCTGGCAGCTTGAGTCCTGCTGACAGGGAGCATGTGCGGCTGTTGTCAGTTGACCAGCTGGAGTTAGGCCAACGCTACATGTACAACATATTCTCTCCTGCAGGTGCTTGGGGTTACTAGACAAGGGCACAGCATGCTCCATCATGCAGCGTGCCACTGGGCATTGCTTGGCGTTATCGTGCACCGATGTTGTCCAGTGCTCACCTTGCATCATCACCCATGCTTTGTCATGATGCTTGAAGCAACTGTGCTTCTGGGTTGTTTGAGGTGAAAAGTACCAGGCAGGCAGGCAACACCATTGAGAATGCTGCTGTCAGTTGTGTGCACACATGCGAATGTGCCTTCATGCTGCAAGCTTGTTTGTTTGCAGTTCTGCTGAACGTCGCCCTGCCCGTTTGTCCCTTGCCTGTGCTGCTAATGTCTTCCCACCTGTCGTCTGTATCATTCCCACAGCAGCAGCAGCAGGTGAGTCACCGCAGCCACGCTTTTGCAGCGTAGTGTGTGATTGCAGCAGATGGTTTGTGAAGCAATTCTGCAGCATCTGCCTCTGTTGCATGTTATCGTTTCCCACCTGCACCTGTTCAGCTTGGTTGATGAACAGCGGTGGAGGAATGCACGGTAGCTGAGACAGCCACTGCCTGCATATCAGCCTGCTGAGTGTGACTTGTGATGCATTCACCGTTGTGCCGATCAATGTCATGTGTGCATCATGTACTTTTGAAGCAGAATGCGGTGTCAAAAAACAAGAACAGGCCAAGGTCCTTCACTGCTGGAGGTTGCTGCATGCCATGATATATGTGTTGCACACAACACCACTGTCATCCTGTGCGTCACACACACGTGTTGCTCTGCCCTGTTCCTGTGCGTTCACGTCACCTGCCGTTCCTTCTACGACTTCCCTCCTGGCTTCTGTCGCGTCCCACATCAACAGCGGCAAGTGAGTTGCTGGTGCTTGCAGTGGTGGTGTGTGGCGAGGCTGCTGAATTGCATTGCCTGCTGAAGCTGCAAGCAGATTCGAAACGGCTTTCAGTCACAGTCTTGCACATCCTCTGTGCTGCATGCCCACAACTTGAAGGTGCAACACTACATGTAATGTGTCATGATTGCAGTCGTATGGCATGTGCATGTGGATAAGCACAGCATGCCCTGCAGCACCATCCTGTATGCTGCTTGAAGTAAAGTGTCACGGCTGACTATATCCAGAATGACGTTAGCGCCAGCTTCTGGTGCCTAGCATATCATGTTATTGTTGCATCCCTCGTGCATGCTTGGTTGCAGCCGGCTTTATTGCTGCTAGGTGCTGAAAGGTGCTGAACCATGCTCAAGCTCTTGCTGCAGCCAGCTCTTGTTGCAGCAACCGGCCACTATGCAATCCAATTGCATGCAGGAGTGCCGCGCTCACTTTGATCTGTGTGTGCGGCCTGCGCTGTCAAAAAGACAACACCAGAGTGTCACATGCCCTACCTGCACTGCTGCATGATGAGCATGGCTGCTGCATCTGTATGCAACAATATGCTTTGCACAATACTCGTGTTGACTTGTGCTGCACATGCTGCTCTGCCTTGGTCTTGTGCATGCGCTGTCAACTGCCATTCCTTGGCGTCCCGTGCTTCAACACAACAGCGCCAGGTTAGTTGGGGTTGAGTATTGGTGGTGCGTCAGCATGCTGCGGCTGCCTGTGATGCCTGCCTGTTGTGAACTCTGTTGTTGCACAGCATTGACTGAGCCACACCTGCCTTGCTGCTTACTGGATTTATGCAGCTCCTGCAGTGCAGCTCGACATTGCTGCGGAGCGCCCCCCCCCTGGGGCCCCAAGCAACGCTGGCAAAGTCCTGCGGTATCGGGGCGACTTGCTGGACACGGCTCTGACGGGTGAGCTGCCTTACTGCTTTTGCGTTGATAAGACTTTGTAGCACGGCTGCCCTTGCTGCACATATTGTAGTGGGCCCGTGTGGAGGACATAATGAGACAGTATGCTGTGCAACGCGTTATAGCAATAGCAATGGTTCTGAGCAACAGCTATGGTAGTTATCTTGAGACGTGATGTACGGGTTGGGATGCAGGTGCTTCCTGCTCAGGTTCGAGCAAAGAGCGACAGTTGCTGCTTGCGCATGGCACCAATAAGGACCATGTGGAGTGACGCCCGCATGGTGCTTTGCTGCTCAGGTGGCCTGACATCTACATGGTTCTACTGGCTCTCATGCGGAGTCCAGGTTATCTTTTTTTGTGCTGCGGTCGCTTACAAATGGGGCATGGACGGCAGGAAGGGAGCTGAGGCCTTGATGGCGAGCTTGGCAGCCTTTGGCTTTGCAGAGAAGCTCCTGGAGTTTCCTGCTTATAAGCGGCAGGCGCCTCCGATGGCGGCTTTTGTCGTGTTGTGCGCTGCAGCAGTCGTGTGCTTTGCCTTTGCTGTACTGCTCGGTGCATGGTCTCTGTGGCTGTCCTTCTGCAGCTAGTGCGTGGAGACTGCGCGCTGGTGCTCTGACCAAGGGGGCCGGCGGCTCTCATCATCATCATCATATTACCCATTCAAGCCATAGCATCAGCGCCATCGGCCCCGCGCCCCACCGGGGCGGAAAGAGGAGGGAGCACTGCTGCAGAATGTTTGCATGCATTGCGCACATCCCAAGACTTGACAAGAAAAGCAGCAATACACAGTGACACCATCAGACATCTTCCAGAACTGCCCCAAATATCATCAGATACAAAAAGCAACACCTTGATTGACGAATCAGCCATGGAAAAAACGCTGCGCAACTTTTCAGCGCAACCAGGCAGGGATCTGATCTCAGCAAACATATCATCCCTCTGAGCAGAAGTAGCAGGGCAATCAAACATGAAGTGTGACAAAGACTCAACTTCTGCACCACAACAAGGACATTCGGCGGCTCTAGCAGTGCTGGATTTGCCTGTGAGTGTTAGGCAGCTGGGCTTGCCACTGCTATTGCCCACTGTGAAAGTTGAGTGGTATGAGAAGGTTTGTTACAGTATGATAAAAGTTACCATCAGGCATCAAGGAGCGGTCTAAATCCCTCACAGCAGTCATACTGCCCAGCGGTTGTGTGAGTACGTTGATGGTTTCCTGCTCTTTATATTGAACTTATATTATGCATGATGTTGACGGTTTGAAGAGAGTAGATATGTTGCCTTGCAGAAAAATACACCATTGCAATGCACAAGGTAGCGAACAAAAAGGTTCATATTCTCAAGGATGGAATCAGCATCAGCACCCTGAACCCAGCCGGAACTGAAGCAGTCACCCTGCCCCCCTCATGCACAGTTGCAATGGCATCTGTAAGCTATGCTGGCTCTACCCACAGTAGTGCTCTAGGATGTAACAGTGACAGCCTGAACTGCATGCATCATATTTCGATGCGATAATCGTTACTGCTGAACAGTATTTTGATGCACTGCCGTGCTGCGGCAAACCTCCGCTTGTGGATGACAAACGGAGAGGAGAAGCAGCAACAGCGCAGTTGTTATTGTTACAACTACACGTCGTTCGCTGTATTACAGCCTAGTTGCACCCGTGGCACATGCCACGCACATTGAGAAGGTTGCGGGGTAGCGGCTCTGTTACTGTTGCACCTTGACAGCAGCAGCAGCAGCAGCAGCAGCCACCCCCCTCCACCCCCAACTCCACCCCTCCCCGGGGAGGGTGGGCCCACCCACCCCAACCCCCTCTCCCCCAAGTTCGCGTTCTTCCCATGTCAGCACTGGGTTGTTCACTGTCTTTCCCGTGGCAACTTACCCGTGGCATGAACCCGTGGCAGCTGTTCTGCACGCCTGACAACAGCCGCTGCAGCAGCACCCACCCCCACCCCCACCCCCAACCTGCTGCAGCAGCAACAGCAGCAGCACCTACCTCCACTCCCCGACACCCCCATCCCCTCAACCCCCAACCCGTGTTCTCCCTATAGCAAAACCGTTTGCTGTTTACCTACTTTCCCGTGGCAGGTTCCCCGTGGGCAGGACCCGTGGCAACTGTTGTGCACAGCAACTGCACAACAGCTGTTGACGTTAGATATCACAACAGTTGCTGATCGATTGTGCATGCTCATATGAGCTGATCATGCGCAGGAGGAACAGAGCCATAACATCTCGCCTTGCATCACCCAGGTTTCACCACATCGATGAACAGCGTACCGTCGTTTCGCTGTGTGTGAGTGTGGCCACATGTCCAGAGCAAGCCCTGCTGTGGCTGCTGTATGGCCCGTACGGGCCACACGTGGCACCTAAACTGCTGCTGACGCTGCTGCTCCTCACCAGCATCATGAACTGTCGCCTGACGCCTTCCAGCCCCCCGCTTTCAACCGTGAATTGCCCCTTAAGTAGTTAGGCGTTTGCGTGTGTGTTGCATGCCCAACAGAAAGCCCCCCAGTGGCCACGCACCTGTTCTGCTGCTGCCAAACAGCATCGGCACCTATCCACTGGCACCTCCAGGGCCCTTCTTCCCCACCTTAAGCCTGAATATTTTATACATTCTTCTGTTGTGCACCGCATGCCACATCGAGCCCGTTCATAGCCCCGCTACCTTCCCTTCCAACGACCGGCCGTTGAGCAGCAGCCCTCCCCATCTCATCGGTGGCCTCTCGCCGCCCCAAAAACAGTTTTATAATGCCCAAATCACGCTGATTCCAATTGTCTCATCTATTCTCGTGTAGTTCGTTACAAACAGTGGGGATACGCGGAAAAATGACAGGCAGTCAGCAGCGAGCCAGGGACCGGTCACTCACCAGTACCTGGGCAGCCGCCCCGCGCCTGTGGAGCAACTGTGGTAATGGCGTGGAAAAATGTGGTGATCCTGGCGTAGGCAAGACAGCAGCATCCCTCAAAATGCCGGTGAGGTGCCAGTGCCAGGACAGACACTACGGGCAACGGGGACTGCTGAACGCATCGAGTGGCTGCGGAGTGTGCGGTGTGCCTGCGGAATGACTGGCTCGGCTGACTCCGTACATTCCGTGCCAAGCACAAGCAGCAAGGGCAGCACAATCACCAACAAAGTATGAAAATACAAATGTTGTATTATTAAAAAGGTTTGGAGACTACGTAAGGCTCAACATGGCCCCTAGTGACTGACATGCAGCTGCTCCAGCTCAGCAGTGCTCAGGCTCGGAGCCTCAGCTGCGGCAGCACTGCTCACTGCCATTGCAGCAGAGCTGTTGCAATGGCAGCATCATGACACAAGTCGTGGTTTCTTTTGGGAAAGCACTACAACAAAAGCTAAGCATTCAGAGGCAGTTACCACTGCGACATGTGCTGGCTGCTACGTAGCATATACTGTACATGGTAGGGCTCAGCAGCACTCTAGTGTGATGTTGCCAGTACCACAGCAGATCTGCTTTTATTGCAAGAACCTATTGCTGAAAGCACGGCTGCCCTAGCCAACGTTCATCAGACTGAAATGACTGTTGCATTGCTGCAACCTCTCATGTTCACATTGTGATTGCTGCACACCAATACTAAAACGTGGCAAGTGACTGCACACACATGCACACCACACCTGGTGCTCCTAATCCAAACCCTGCCAACATGATATGACAGATACGCATGCCAACTGTCAGTGATTATTCTCACAGGTAACAAACGTAACCAAGGGGAATATTCGTAAATGAGCTACTGCAGTTGTGCCGTGGGCTACCAACTGTTACGCCTAACTACAACATCTACTGCTGCACACCCTGCACCATTTGCAGCGCCT
>JACERP010000262.1:0-115454 GCA_014080715.1 Scenedesmus sp. NREL 46B-D3 | reverse complement strand
AGGCGGTGAGCCGCTGGCGCTGCTGCTTGCAGGCTGCTGCCAGCAGCGTCCCTGCTGTAGAAGAGCTTTGCAGCCTGGGGGTGCTGCTGCGTGAGTTTTGTCAGGCAGCAGCGGCCAGGGCTTGCTGCAGCTGGCCGGTAACCGGACGGCTTGCCGGCATGCTCTCGCGGCTGCTACACAAATGCACCAAGCTGTCAGAGGCTTGTGGTAGCCTGCTGCTGGAGCAGCAGCAGGGGCATGGCAGTTGCAGCCTGCAGGCATCAAAGTGGCACGTGAGGAGCACTCACAGCTGCTGCAGCTGCTGACGCAGCGGGTGGCGGCAGCCCAGCAGCAGCAGCTGATGGCGCAAACCGCTGCTGCTGCAAGCAAGACTGAGCTAGCGATGCTGCTGGGCAAGCTCAATCACACTGCAGTAAAGTGCTTGCTGCTGTGGCAGGGAGTGAGCAAGCAGCTGGCAGACCTAGATGCTCAGTGGGTGCTACGATTGGCGTTGCTTGTTTGAAGACGCATCATGCACCAGCAGCACTCCACAGTCTTCACACTGTGCTGACAGAAGTATAGGCCAAGCTGTGGCAGCGCAGGCGTACGTCAGGATCCATCGGTGCCAAACAGGTATCACCCCCGTCGTTGACACGTGTCTGCACTACCTGCCCTTTTGCAACTGCCTGCTGCAGGGGCCACAAGCGCCTACAAGGGCAGGGCTGCTGCTACTGCTGCTCGGGAATGCGGTGTGGTCAGGCAGCGAAGTGGCAGCGGCCCAATCAAACAAGGCAGCGCCAAGCGCGCAGCACGTGCAGGTGACACGGCAGACGTCATGAAAATTGCAGACCAGGCGCACGGCGCAGGTGGAGGCGCTGAATGAACTAGGAAGCAGGTGGTGACAGGGGCTAGGCAGCGCTGCGCATCACGGTCTTTGAAGTGCCGTTGGGTGGGCTCCTTACACAGTGGCTGTTGCATGGTGGAAGGTTTTGTGTATATGCCGCCAGCTCACATGAAAGGTGGCAGCAGCAGACAGAAATAGCAGACAGTAGACAATTGCATGCATGTTATGGGCTGATGCATGCTTGCGGCGCGGCTTGACGTGATGCATGCACGGTGCTAGGGCGTCCCGTGGGATGCGCTCTCATTGTTTGCACACACACCACTGTCAGGCCAGGTCATGGGCCTTGTAGGGTTTGTTGCTTCCCAAGATGACCAGGCAGTGTTAATGTTTGTACAGCTACGTGTGCACTGCATAGTGAAGCTGCACCACAGTGGGTGCTGCCAGCCTTGCAGTTGCCAGCCGTAGGGCCGGTGCAGTGGAGGATGTGGCATTGCACCCCCACCCTTCGTGTGGTGCAGATGTCAAGTCATGGTTGCACATGTTGTTTGACTGTCCTACCACCACTGCTCAGAGGCAGAGGGCCTTCAGGGTAGCTACTCAAGTATTTGCTGGTGTTGACGGTGCTTAGCACAATGTTGGTGCTGGTGAAGGCAACATGAATGTTGCTTGGCACAGTGTGGGTGACCGGTGCCGGTGATGGCAACCTTTGAACGCTGCTTGGCACAGTGTTTTGTCCCGGTGATGGCAACCTTGAACCGGCTTAGCACAGTGTGGGGTGCCGGTAATGCAACCTTGAATGCTGCTTGGCACAGTGTGGGGTGCTGCTGATGGCAACCTTGAACGTGCTTAGCACAATGTTGGTGCTGCTGATGGCAACCTTGAATGCTGCTTAGCACAGTGTTGGTGCTGCTGATGGCAACCTTGAATGCTGCTTGGCACAGTGTTGGTGCTGCTAATGCCAACCTTGAATGCTGCTTGGCACAGTGTTGGTGCTGCTGATGGCAACCTTGAATGCTGCTTGGCACAGTGTTGTTGCTGCTGATGCCAACCTTGAATGCTGCTTGGCACAGTGTGTGCTATGGGCTCTTGATTGCTCCCCAGTGAGTTGAGTGCCTCAAAGACTGAAATCTCAGAGCTTGGTCAGGCTTTGCTTCTTTCAGTTGATGTGTTTTCCTCTCCAGATGCCGTTGGACCCCCATGAGCCTTGTTTGACTCCTTTGTAGGTGGGCATGTAGCCCTAGGCTGTCGTGCTCGATTCGGTTCCTAGCTGATTGCATCCGGCTGGGCAGCGTTCAGCCAACAACCGCACTAAGTGGATCAGCTACTTCAGTGCAGTACAGTGGCCAGCAGTTTTGCCCTCTCTGCTTCACAGTTGTGTGCGTACGAGGATGGCGACAATCGCACAGCCATGACAAACAACACTGGGAGGCCTCGGCAGTTTGCATGCTTTCTGGCCCCAACATGGGCAGTTGGTGTATGTATGATTGGTGCCCCAGCATGGCATCTGGCTAGTTTTTGGTGTATCTTTGCACAACTTAGTTTGAGACCCCAGTTTGAGGCCCCAGCAGGGGTGCGTTCAGCATCTTGAGTGCAGTCTACAATGCACTGCAGTGCAATCCGGGAAGGCAACATGGATGGTTGCGTCAGCACCTGCACAGTTTAGTAGGCTTTGGGTCCCAGCCGAGACAGTCTGCAATGTTGTGGCCCTGGCAGGGGCAATTTGATCAGGCAGGGGGGTGAGCGCTGTGCTAGCGCAGAAATGCATGCCTTGCTGGCTCCAGTGTGAGCCATTTGCCTTGATTAGTATCTTTGCACTGCTGTGCGTGCTTTGTTTAAATGGTGACCTGATACGTTGTGCAGTTTGCTTATGCACAGGCACAGCAGCAGCAGGCCTGGCATGGTTGTGAATAAATGGTACAACTGCTATTCTTGTGTATGCTTTGCTTGCATGCATGTTCAGAGCACTGTCGTTGTGTGTTTCAACACACTGCTGTTGTTGTGAAGCTTCACAACAACAGCAGAAGGGTAATGGAGCAGCCAACTGGTTGCAGTACAAGGTCATATCCAGGCTGGTGTGTGTGCTTATGCTCAATAAAATTCATGGTCTGTTGATGTACACTGGCCAGTTAGACTGCACAGCAGCATGTTGATGGAGTCTTCCGACCCCATCACGCACCAAGCCCAGCTGTACGTCATGGTATTGCTGTTGTTGTTGTTGTTGTTGTTGTTGTTGTTGTTGCATTTCGGCATTGTTCGAGTAGAACCTTTTGTTGTCAAATGCGGCGTTGGCGCGCCCCTAGCAACCATTTTCCAGTAACCATAGATGGGAAGGCGTACAACAAATGGCTGGTGTTGCCCCAAACAGCCAGCGGCAATCTGTCAAACGGTTGTGCTTCCAGTTGCATCTCCACAGCAAGGTGCAAACTCAGCTCGTATGCAAGGCACAGGGGTGTGTCGCAAGCTGGCATGTGTCATTAGTGTGCCTGGATATCTTTTGAGCAAAGTGGAACACACACCGTCAACAAGGTTGCGCAACATGAGGCGGCTGCTCTCGGGCGGTGTGTGGTCATGTGTTGTGCTTGTGCACGTGTCCTTACACATGTGTTGACGAATCCCGCACACTTGGTCCCATGACTTGGGTCCTGTACGCCTTGCGCGTTTATTCTCCCCATAATTGTCTCGGCTCGACTCAGGCTACCATGTCGGCAACATCCACCACAACATATCTTGCCGAGGATATGGTCGTGCACGCTGCAGCCAACGACCGGCTGCGTTTCACAAAAACACACGTCTACAGGCAGCAACAACCTTGTTTCTACACGGAGGCTGAGCCGATCGCCGCTTTTGTGCGCTACTGCTACGTGACCCGAGTCCGTCGCCAAATGCCGATTGCACTGCAAGCTCAGGGTGGGCCCACGCTCATCCGCCGTTGTATGCAAGCGCTCATGGAGCGTCTCCCACTTGTCATCGACGACGCGGCCACTAGTTTTGCGGATGGCTACGTGTACGACGCCACAAGCGACACGATTGTTCTTGCAGAAGACTTTGCCGGTTGTTGTGGGAGATACATAGCGCAACCCGTCACACATGCGTTCCAGGGCCCCCTGTGCACTCCAGCGCTCGACGCGATGCTTCAGGGTAATCAGGTGCCGCCAAGCTTGATGTGCGCCTACCTGGGAGCCCTGGGGCATCCTAAAACGTGTGGCATTAACCGAAACATACTATGCATCAAAGTGCCTGGTTGGGAAGAGCATCCGGACGTAGAGTGCTTGCTTGCTTGCATCGTCCCGACCATCCGCTGGTGCCGGTTGCGAGGTCCACAGGCCTAGCGCAGCGCCTAAAAACATGCGCAGAGTGTGGTTGCACATTGATTGTAGCGGATGTACGGTTTTGGGCCGCGCACGCCATAAACAAACTGCTGAGGCTTGTGGAGACGCATGTGGCAGCGTTGGGCATGCACGTGGTTATGCTAGTGTCGCAAGACGAGCTGCGTTGTGGTATCAAAGAGGGCGCATGCCATCTGGTGCCCGTAGACTGTACGAAGGTGTGTGACAGCCCTGCACAACGCTTGCTGAACGAGGAGGCCACACACGTAGTGCTGAGATGCAACAGGTCCTACCTTGAATATGTAGCTGATTTGAACCATGCTCACACTGAGTACATTGACACTCAACGTCTTGCGGCAGGCTTGGCATCATGACAGTCAACCCAGTAATACCAAGAATCCCGGTCCATTCCATGCAGTGCCAAATGCATGCTGGGCTGAGCGTGCCTGATCGCAACACAACATCAAAAGGCTTTGCATGCGAGTGGCACGGCCAGCAAGTTGTGCATGGCTAGCCGGCTGCCATGCATGGAGCAGGATCGGTTGCAAACAGATGGGTGCGGTTTTGATCAGCATATTTAATATATGTTTGTGCTGCAAGGCACCCGTGCTCTCTCTTTATGCAAGCCACAAACCACGTTATTCTGCCTCAACCCAGCACACCCATACATGCGGATGTGGCTGCAAGCACAACTCTGTGGGCAGCACAGCGCCGTTGGAACGCAGCTCACAAGGAGTACTTTGCCGAGCGCATGCGCTCCAAGTACCACAACGATGCGGCATTCCGGAGCCTCCATATTGCACGCGTGTTGGCAAGCAGGCGGCGGAAGAGGGAGAAACAAAGCAACCATGCCAAATAACCAGGCATCATCAGTGGTTTTTGCAACCTCCACACATGTCCATCGCGTGACACAACATGTTTGGAAAGTGATTGGCATCAAGCTCATGCCCATACCATCATCACATAGGTGAAGCCAGCTCGCATGCATAGCATCCTCAGAGGCCATGATCATCCTCGTCGTTCTCATCATTGGCGCAACCCTCTCCGTTCATGTCCACGACGCCATCCTCGTCTTCAGCTTCTGACATGAAGTTGGCCCTCACCAACTCCTTGTGCAGGCATGCCCAGTCGACTTGCCAGCCTGACACGCGCGCCGGCCCAATGTTCTTCACCTTCCGCAGTGGCGGCTCGCTGTGTCCCGGGAGTTTGTTGGTGTACCTGTACGCCAGCTGCTGCGTGAAGTGGTTGTAGGTGTGGGCAGGCGCAGCTCCCTTCCCCCACTCGTTGCATTCACCCCACGACACATAGTCCGCATAGATGGCCTTGCTGGTCAGCACCGTCACTGCGCGTGGCGCAGGCACCGCTGTGCGCATAGCCACTTCTTGGCTTGACATGTGCGCTTGCACGATATACACTACAAATTGCGTGATGGGGTCTGCTGTCCGAAGTGCAGCCATGTGTGCTGCACTTGTCGTATGCGTCCTGAAATGGGCCTGCATGTTGGTGACACCTGACAGGTCCTTACTCTTCAGGCGGTCAAAGACGGCCTTCAAGTTGCGCTTGTCTGCTATCCAAGCATACACGCGCCTCCAGAACTCTGTGTCGCCCACTCGCTGCTGTGAGAACTGGGTGGCGTAAAAGCGCCGGTTGACCTCCACAAGGCCTGCGTCATTGCCTGTCACCACCCACCTAGCAGGTTGCGGATGTTGTACTGGCGCATGAACTTCTCATTGACCTGGATTGTCTTTGCTGTCACCAGGTGCCGCACCTTTGCCGTGCTCTTCCTCAAGTCCTCGCTCTCGTTGACGTGCACCAGAAGCTTGCGCAGCAGCCCCACGGCGTGGTCACCTAGCAGCTCTTGTGCGGGCGAAGCCGTCACTGTGCAATAGGCCGCCCCAATGATTTGCTCAACCACCTCCATCAGCGTGTCCTTGCCCGACCCTCTTGCGTGCGAGCTGGTCGACCAACCACCTGGCTGGGCTCGCCGCCCCTCTGAATGACGTCGGCAAAGAATGTCTCGACAATGTCTGCCGAGATCTTGTCGCCGTTGCACGCCAGCTCCAGCAGCTCCAACCACACGGAGACGTCCTCAGAGCTCTCCACCTGCCACTTCTCAGCAGCAAAGCCTGTGAAGAGGTTGAACACGCGGGTGGGCATCGCAGCGGCGGTGGTAGAAAGTCCAGCTTGCTGTAGCTTCGCGACTTGGGGTCGTCAAGCCACATGCTGATGAAGGAAACCATGGCATCCCTTGGGCCACGACTTGTCTCCTTCACCCCCCACAGCCTGATGGCCTGGTTGCTCTCCTTCAACTCCCTTGTTGGCATCAAGTGCATGTTGTCGCCCGTGGCGCTGCTTGTGTCATCCAGGGTGTCTAGCAGCCTGACAAACGAGTGGGGCGTTGTCACCCGGAAGTGAGTGAGCTCAAACACGGTCTTCAAGACACCATAAGTTGGTGCCTGCGGCTTCGCATCTGAGCAAAGCTCTCTCATCGCGTTGTCCACCGCCCCCAAGTCGATGAGGCAAGGCTTGTGGGTTGCCAAGCCAGCTGCGATGGACAGGTGAGTGACCCAGGAGCCCACGGCTTTGCGCTGCCGGCCACAAGCTTCGGCCATGCACGTGTAGTAGAGCATGCCATCTCTGTCGAGTGTACACACCACGTTGTTGTGTGTGTGGCGCTCGCCTGGTTGGGCATGGCAGTCCCTGCCCATCTTTTTGTCTGTGGTGCAATACACGCGGTGCAGGTGTCCTTGTTGTAGGTTTGTTGGCGTGATGTCGTGGATGCCAGCCTCATGTAGCACCTGCCGTGTCAGCCACAGCGCCCCCTCCGGTGTCAGGAAGCTGAACATGCGGTCACGTTGGCCTTGCTTTGCGTCCACGCAGTGGCTGCCGCCGCCGTTGCTTGCGCTCCTCGTGTTGCCTTCGCTCTTGCCGCCGCTGCTCTTGTTGTTGCTGCCGCCGTCTCTGCTTCCCTCAGGCGGGTCGCGCGGAGCAAGCTGAGCTGGCAGAGGAGGTGGCGCCCCTGCGGGCAAGCGGCTCTGTAGGCACGTAGCATCTGAGGGCAGGAAGTCCAGCAAGAATGCCTCCAGCGGGGAGTCCAGGTGGGTGATGGGGTGTAGGGGGCGCTCTCCTCCTGGCTTGCTTTGGTAGACCATGCGGAAGTCGTTGTTGGTGCGGTAGACGCAGGGGTCAATGATGTCCTTCCCAAGTGTGGGCTTTCCCAGGTCCTTCACTTTGTACTTTGGCTGTAGGCACACCTTCAATAGCTCCGTCAGCTGCTGCTTTGTCAGAGAGATGCCTGGCCCGATGGCAGGGCGAATGACGATGTGGTAGCTATGCTTGTATACCCCCTTGGTGGTGCCACTGGCATCGGCAACCACAAAGTCTTGGAGAGTGAGGTTGACACCAAACATGTGCCACATCGCTGCACAAATGTCATCAATCACTCCCACCAGGGATATCCAGTTGAAGGCCTCTTCCTGCGTTGACGTCCACTCCAGGTCGAAATACGGTGGATAGGCCTTATCATCTGTGGTGACATGGTAGAGGCCTTCGAGGTCGTGAAGCGTGTTGGGTTCGCTGGGATTGGCACAATGCTCCAGCAACTCAGCAGGGCTCGGGTAGGATCCGTAGTACCTGGCACCCTGCGGGTGCGTCCACCCCACAACCATGCCGTGACAAAGCTCTTTGGCCCGAGCAATGGCGTAGTCCTTGCATCGCTCTCCTGTAAACCAATCAGCACCCAACCTGTTGATAGCTGTAATTGCTGTAGCATGCGATGTCATTCTCAACCACAACACAGTCGTACCGGACAAGTTTATTCAGTAGATTTTACGCGCATAAGTGGTTTGTTGTCGATCTTGTAAACATGTAGCAACGGCTTCAGCGGCTGACGCCAGTGTTGCGCCAGCAGTACTGCTAGTGCCGCTCCAGCAGCTGGCTGGGTGGTGCGGACGATGGCGCAGACATGTTATCGCGATGCTCTGCAGGCAGGCGCAACAAGCCCAGGGCGGCCAAGGTGCTACCGCAAGCGGCGTGTGCAGCAAATCAGCGGGTACCGGTGTGCGACCATCCATCATCTTAACAGCGGCATGAGCACCTGCAGCTGCTTTCGAGTCTGCTGGGCATCATCGGCATTCACTTCGCACTCCATCACCGTCACAACGGCATTTGCTGTCCTACCACCTTTGCTCAGACAGATAGTATGATGGGTGAGAGCAGGGTCTTGCCAGGTGGGTGGTTGGTGGGAATTTCTGCAGTGTTCTGTCGCCGTCTGGTTCAACACCCAAGGTGTTCTGATTAGTGTTTGGTGGGTGGTGGTGTTCGAGGCAAACCTCTGGGAGTGTGATTGCTGGTTTCAACACTTGTTGCAGATCATCTTGTGCAAGCTTGCTTGCGTAGTGTTGTGTGAATAGCTGCAAACCTCTTCAAGCAGTGCTCCCCCTTCCTGCCGCTCAAGTGGCGCACAAGGCCGATCGAGTGGTTGCCGTGGCTTGAACGGGTGACGTGATTCTATGGTACGGTCAAGGGTTGGTACGGTGATGATGGGCCCCAATTGGAACCTTGCAAGGGGTAACATGTGTAACCCCCCGCCTCCCCCCCCCCCCCCCAAGCAGCGCTAGGCCTACTAGCCCTACGGCCAGGCTGTCATGATGATGATGATGTGTGTGCACGTGGCCCCCAAGGGGTAGCATGTGTTACCCCTTCAGCATCGCTAGGCCTACTAGCCCTAGAGCCAGGCTGACATGATAATGATGAGGAGAATGGTGTTGGTGGTGATGACTCATCATCGGATGTGCACGTGCCCCCCAAGGGGTAGCATGTGTTACCCTTGCCTGGACGAGCGGATAGGCCTACTAGCCCCAGAGCCAGGCTGACATGATAATGATGATGAGGAGAATGGTGTTGGTGGTGACGACTCATCATCGGATGTGCACGTGGCCCCCAAGGGGTAGCATGTGTTACCCTTGCCTGGACGAGCCTATAGCCTACTAGCCAGAGCCAGGCTGACATGATAATGATGATGAGGAGGATGGTGTTGGTGATGATGACTCCTCGTTGGATGTGCACGTGGCCCAAGGGGTAGCATGTGTTACCCTTGCCTGGACGAGCCTACTGCTTCAGAGCCAGGCTGACATGATAATGATGAGGAGGAGGATGGTGTTGGTGATGATGACTCCTCATTGGATGGGCACGTGGCCCCAAGGGGTAGCATGTGTTACCCTTGCCTGGACGAGCCTACAGGCCTACTAGCCCCAGAGCCAGGCTGACATGATAATGATGATGAGGAGGATGGTGTTGGTGATGATGACTCCTCATTGGATGTGCACGTGGCCCCCAAGGGGTAGCATGTGTTACCCTTGACGAGCCTACAGGCCTACTAGCCCCAGAGCCAGGCTGACATGATAATGATGATGAGGAGGATGGTGTTGGTGATGATGACTCTGAGGAGGATGGTGTTGGTGATGATGATGACTCCTCATTGGATGTGCACGTGGCCCCCAAGGGGTAGCATGTGTTACCCTTGCCTGGACGAGCCTATAGGCCTACTAGCCCTAGAGCCGGGCTGACATGACAATGATGATGAGGAGGATGGTGTTGGTGATGATGACTCCTCGTTGGATGTGCACGTGGCCCCCAAGGGGTAGCATGTGTTACCCTTGACGAGCCTATAGGCCTACTAGCCCCAGAGCCAGGCTGACATGATAATGATGATGAGGAGGATGGTGTTGGTGATGATGACTCCTCATTGGATGTGCACGTGGCCCCCAAGGGGTAGCATGTGTTACCCTTGACGAGCCTACAGGCCTACTAGCCCCAGAGCCAGGCTGACACGATAATGATGAGGAGGAGGATGGTGTTGGTGATGATGACTCCTCATTGGATGTGCACGTGGCCCCCAAGGGGTAGCATGTGTTACCCTTGACGAGCCTCGGAGGGCAAACGTAGCAGGCTGGCGCAAGCCATGCTAACGTCTTTGGCAAACGGTTCTTTGCTTGTCACTGCTTGCGGCACGTATCTGTCCTTCGTGCGAGACGACTCAACGCTACCCGACCTGCTTTCGTTGCTGCTGCTGGCACACGTTGGCGTCCATGCCCTAGTTTGCAAACTACTCAGTTGATGTCACACATATTTTTTGAGTGCAAGCCAGCCAGGAACAGGTGCAGCACCAACAGCAGCAACAGGAGCAACAGCAGCAGCCGACTATCACTGCCACAACCAGGCACAGGAGGTCATTCAATAAACGCTGCTCACATAGCGCAAAGGACGGTGAAACGTCAGTAGTTTAGGCGTTGGAGGCAGCCAGAACAGTCTGCACGCACTGCACCATGCATGAGTCGGCGTACTGGGGCTGCTTTTATAATACTGCCCCCTTCTCTGCAGGTTGCCTAAACAGACAGCTTCGACCTCAGGTGGTAACTGCGTCTCAACATGAGCTATTTCTCAATAGACAGCTGCTGCTGGCTGCTGGCTGCTGCTGCCAAGCCAGGTCCAGCTGGCCAAACGCCACTTGCGAGTAGTGCACCAACTGCAGCGGCCCACCGCCTGCTATTGCTGCTGCTGCTGCTGGCTGCTGTGTCTGCTGGGTAGGCGTGACGCCTGACGGAGCATGCTGAAGTCCTGCAGACATCCTGGCAATGGCTGATGCCAGCTGCTGGTAGGCTGTGGCGAGCTCAGGCCGCACCAGCCTTTCTGCAGCTGGCGCTGCCAGACCTGCAGCTGACACGTGCGGCAGCCTACTGAGAAACTCTGTGAAGCCGATGCCGCTGGCACGAAGGTGAATGGTCTGCGGGAACTCGCGCAGCAACTTCACAGCAAGTGTTTCCTTGGTGCCGGAGCCGCCCAGCACTGGCTCATGCAGCAACGTGCTGAGACCAGGCAGGTCAGCATAGCTGCCTATGAACTGCTGCATCGTTGCAACGCTGCGCAGCATGCTTGCTGTACTGAGCACCACAGCCAAGCCAGCTGCGTCAGCTGGCGCTGTTGCTGTGCCTGGCCTTGCTGCTGCAACTGCTGCTGCTGCATCCGTGAACAGGTCCAGATCCACTGGCACTCCTGCCAGCGAGGCGCCCGCGGCCAGCACAATGGGCAGTGGATCACCTGCTCTCCACTCCATAGAGGCCTGCACAGTGCGGTGCATGCAGCAGCAGCAGAGGAACAGCGGCGAGAGTGTCAGAGGACACGGCACCAGCATGCTACAAACTGTCAGCACCCCCACTCCCAGCATACAAGCAAGGCTGGCATGCGCAAGCACTGCTCTGCACTGCCGACACTGCTGATGGACAAGTAGACTGCAGCATGCCAGTTGCAGATGCGTCGAGTGTGTGTCTACAGCTTCAATTTGGTGGCTGGGCAGCAGGTGCAAGGCAAGCAGGGGGTGGCTGGGAGTGCTATGGCTCTGCCTAGCTGCAAATGGGAGCAGCGCACAGGTACAGCGTGACACCCACCAGCTTGATGGTTGCTGCGCTCAGATCCTGCACCTCATAGCACGTGTTGCTGGCATATCTCAGCGCTTCCTCATCACTGTGGGCAGCCAGCTTGGCGCTCAGGCAGGGGGGTATGCCAGCCTGCAGAGCACACTTCTGTAGGCTGTGCCGCTGATCGTAGCCAGCCATCAAGCGCAGCTGCAGCAGCAGGCCCACTGCTGAACCCTTGCGGGGCCTTGTGTGTGACAGCATGACATGTGGCAGTCCTGCTGCTGCTGCTGCTGCTGCTGCATTGCTGCTGCTGTTGGCATGAACACCATCATCATCATCTGCCCCTGAACCTTCACTGCCGCTGCTGCTGCTGCTGCCGCCACTGCCTCTGCTGCTCCTGCTCTTCTGCAGCAGGTGCAGCCTTGGCATGGCAGAGTGGAGGTCTCCTGCAGTCAGCACCTTCCAGCAGTCAGCTGGACACAGCCCCTGGAAGTCAGGCTGTTGGTGGCGCTTTGCTGCAGCACGCCCTGTGCTGCGACAACGCCTTGACAGCAGCAGCCGCGCGCTGACAGCGCCGCGCGCGTACCAGCCTGCCATCATGACGAACAGCAAGGTGCGTGCAGGGCAGACCAGGGCCAGCTCCGGCGGCAGCAAATGCTTGCGAATGGTCAGCCAGTCGATGGGCTGGCCGCCATTTGCTGCACGCTTGCGCTGGTCCTGCTTGCACTTGGGGATCTTGATGACCAGCACGGCACCTCCCTGCCTGAATGCCTCAAGCACCTGATCTGCGCTGTGCTGCCTGTCTGTTGCCAGCGCGTTGAGCGCGACGGCTGCCAGCGGCGTGCTGTGGCCGCTGGGCGTCACCAGCGTGAAGCAGCCGATGTGGTACAGGCTAATGTCACTCGGCCGCCCCAGGTCGACCGCGCCCCGGAACAGCCAGGTGAGCGTGACGTTTGCCCAGCGGCTGAGATCAGCGAGCGTGCGCGCAGGGAGGAACTCAGGGCCAGGCCTGAGTGCGGAGCAGCGACAAAGCACGCGGAGGGTTAGATGGGGCTGCAAATCTCACAGCGCAGGGCAAGGAGCTGGGACAGGTGTGCGAGCCGTTTGTATGAGGACGCTAGCTACACGCGGGTGCGCGCAGCAGTGTATTCAGAGTGGCAACGGCTGTTCAGCGCAACGACGTGCATGCCAAGCAAGGTGTCAGACAGCCCGGTACTGTGACGCCAGCTTCTGTTAGTATGCAGCAAGACTCTGTGCACCATCCGCATGGATCTGGCCCTGCTGCAGTACACAACCACAATCCCCTGTGGGCCCTTGTCACGCGCCCATGTTGAATGGTGCCCATGCTGCTGCTGCTGCTGCTGCTGCTGCTGCTGCTGCCTGCTGCCCCACCCACCATTTGTTGAGATCGTGCAGTGCCGCAAGCAGCGAGTGCCAGCTGTACGCCAGATGCAGCTGGAAGCACTCAAAGCTGCGGATTACGCCCTGCGCCTCGCGCTTCAGTGTGCCGCGCGCCAGCAGGGCCTCGCCGTAATCGCTGACAGCTCCATCAGGCAGCGGTGAGTGCAGGTCGATGCGCAGCGTGTCGCCGGCCACTTTGACTGTGGTCGGCTGAGCATCCATGCCTGCACACCACAGGCACCCGCACACAGGTGTTGAGGACAGCCGGGTCAGCACCTGTACGCTGCCAATGCAAGTGTGCGACACACACGCACGTAGGGCTGCGCATGTGATGACACTTATGTGTTGGCTGCTCTGACTATTGCAGGCTGCTGCTGCCATGTGACGATATCCCCTGTCAACGCTGCACACTTGCCGCTGTCTGGCCCACGGCCAGGTCTTTGCAACGCAGCAGCCTTGTCGCTCACCTGGCAGCAGGCAGCGCCCAAACAGCAGCCTGAATCCTGACCTTGCACAGCTCAGCAGGTTGGCCAAAGAGGTTAGTCGCTGGTTCTGCAGCCTAGCCATGGCCAGCACGCCTGCACCAGGAGTAGGCAGGGATTTTAGGCAGCCAGCAGATGGGAAGTACACCCAGCAGTTGGGCAGCCCTTCAATGCTACAAACGCATGGCATTGCACAGCATTTTCAGGTGGAACACGCATGGCAGGCACAGCACAACAGGTAGAACTCACACACAGAGCTCTGTGCGCTTACGGGCAGTGACGATGCTGCCTTCTATGGTCAGCGGGTCGTCTGTTGGCGCCAGCAGCTGCAGCAAGATGGAAATGTGCTTGGCAATGTTCCTGTTGTCACGCAGCTGCAGGAAGCCCTGATAGCTGCTGTCTTGAGCTGCAAACGCTGTTAGCTGCTGCTTGATTGTTGCAGGGCTCAGGGTCAACCTGCTGCTTGCCGCTGTTGTGTTGCCGCCGCTGCGGCTGCTGCTTGCTGGGGGATTCAGAGCTGCAGGTGCGGCTGATGCGGCAGCAGCTGCTGCCATGTGGCGCCACAGCATCACGCCGACCGTGGAGACACGTCGCGCGAGCTGCTTCGCCAGCGTGGGGTTGATCTTCATGCAGCTGCCGCGCACCCGTGGAGTGGGCAGGACCTGCAGTGTTGACAACAACAGTGGGTGAGCGTACAGCTGAGGTCACTGCAGCAGTTGCCGTGTGATCTCTTAAAGAGTTGTCCTGAGAACTCGCATGGCAACCAAGGGCTGACAGCCTGATGCTGAAGCTTGCAGTGAAATGTTAGCCTCCTTGCTATGCAGCAACAGGGTGTCAATGTGCATGTGTGTGTTCAGGAGTGAGAAGGGTTGTGGCAGCAAACCTTCCCCCTTTCTCACCTACAGGTTTTGCTTCTGGCGTGTCAGCCTGCTGACATACACTACTGTGTTGTTGTGTGTGAGAGGGGTGAGAGGGGTTTGTGGCAGCTGAAAAGATTGGCGTGCTGATGTGTCGGCAAAAAATAGTTTTCTTTTTTTGTCAAAACCCCTCTCACCCCTCTCACCTACAGGTTTTGCTTCTGGCGTGTCAGCCTGCTGACATACACTACTGTGTTGTTGTGTGTGAGAGGGGTGAGAGGGGTTTGTGGCAGCTGAAAAGATTGGCGTGCTGATGTGTCGGCAAAAAATAGTTTTCTTTTTTTTGTCAAAACCCCTCTCACCCCTCTCACCTACAGGTTTTGCTTCTGGCGTGTCAGCCTGCTGACATACACCACTGTGTTTGTTGTGTGTGAGAGGGTGAGAGGGGTTTGTGGCAGCTGAAAAGATTGGCGTGCTGATGTGTCGGCAAAAAATAGTTTTCTTTTTTTTGTCAAAACCCCTCTCACCCCTCTCACCTACAGGTTTTGCTTCTGGCGTGTCAGCCTGCTGACATACACTACTGTGTTTGTTGTGTGTGAGAGGGGTGAGAGGGGTTTGTGGCAGCTGAAAAGATTGGCGTGCTGATGTGTCGGCAAAAAATAGTTTTCTTTTTTTTGTCAAAACCCCTCTCACCCCTCTCACCTACAGGTTTTGCTTCTGGCCTGTCAGCCTGCTGACATACACCACTGTGTTGTTGTGTGTGAGAGGGGTGAGAGGGGTTTGTGGCAGCTGAAAAGATTTGCGTGCTGATGTGTCGGCAAAACATAGTTTTCTTTTTTTTGTCAAAACCCCTCTCACCCCTCTCACCTACAGTTTTTGCTTCTGGCCTGTCAGCCTGCTGACATACACCACTGTGCTGTGTGTGAGAGGGGTGAGAGGGGTTTGTGGCAGCTGAAAAGATTTGCGTGCTGATGTGTCGGCAAAAAATAGTTTTCTGTTTTTTGTCAAAACCCCTCTCACCCCTCTCACCTACAGTTTTGCTTCTGGCCTGTCAGCCTGCTGACATACACCACTGTGCTGTGTGTGAGAGGGGTGAGAGGGGTTTGTGGCAGCTGAAAAGATTTGCGTGCTGATGTGTCGGCAAAAATAGTTTTCTTTTTTTTGTCAAAACCCCTCTCACCCCTCTCACCTACAGGTTTTGCTTCTGGCCTGTCAGCCTGCTGACATACACCACTGTGCTGTGTGTGAGAGGGGTGAGAGGGGTTTGTGGCAGCTGAAAAGATTTGCTGCTGATGTGTCGGCAAAAAATAGTTTTCTGTTTTTTGTCAAAACCCCTCTCACCCCTCTCACCTACAGGTTTTGCTTCTGGCCTGTCAGCCTGCTGACATACACCACTGTGCTGTGTGTGAGAGGGGTGAGAGGGGTTTGTGGCAGCTGAAAAGATTGCATGCTGATGTGTCGGCAAAAAATAGTTTTCTGTTTTTTGTCAAAACCCCTCTCACCCCTCTCACCTACAGGTTTTGCTTCTGGCCTGTCAGCCTGCTGACATACACCACTGTGCTTGTGTGTGAGAGGGGTGAGAGGGGTTTGTGGCAGCTGACAAGATTTGCATGCTGATGTGTCGGCAAAAATAGTTTTCTTTTTTTGTCAAAACCCCTCTCACCCCTCTCACCTACAGTTTTGCTTCTGGCCTGTCAGCCTGCTGACATACACCACTGTGCTTGTTGTGTGTGAGAGGGGTGAGAGGGGTTTGTGGCAGCTGAAAAGATTTGCGTGCTGATGTGTCGGCAAAAAATAGTTTTCTTTTTTTTGTCAAAACCCCTCTCACCCCTCTCACCTACAGTTTTTGCTTCTGGCGTGTCAGCCTGCTGACATACACCACTGTGTTTGTTGTGTGTGAGAGGGTGAGAGGGGTTTGTGGCAGCTGACAAGATTTGCATGCTGATGTGTCGGCAAAAAATAGTTTTCTGTTTTTTTGTCAAAACCCCTCTCACCCCTCTCACCTACAGGTTTTGCTTCTGGCATGTCAGCCTGCTGACATACACCACTGTGCTTGTTTGTGTGTGAGAGAGTTGTTCTGGCTGTGTGTGTGAGGCTTAATGGCGTATTGCAGTCGGAAAAACACTGGCGTGCTGTGCTACTCCAATGTTTTGTGTTGGTCCACCCTTTGCAATCATGGCGGGTTGGAGCTGGAAGGCTGAGAGCCCCCTCATATATTGTGCTTTAGATCAGCATGCATCAATGTCTGGCTGTTCACCTAGCTGCTAACCACTTTGTTGAAGCATGGTGATGCTTCTTGTGCTGCCACACCCTCCCCGTGTATGCAGTGCCAATGGCAGCTTTGGTGCATGCATCGCCACCCAATGCTGCGGCAAGACCTGGAGTGGGGGGTGCGTTGCTGCTGTTGTATGTGCCCCAGGGTGGTGTGTGCAGCGTCATCGCTTGCACACCCTGTTACCAACTGCGCTCAGCCACTGCATGTAACAAGTACAGTCAGCATTGCACAAGCCCTAAGCAACTGCACTGCATCCTGCAGAGGCCCTGTTCACCTTGAAGACCACCTTGGCCACTTGCAGTGTTGCACCAGGGCCCGCGCCTTGCGAAGGAGGTGGTAGAAAGTCATCGTCGCTTGTGCAAGCAGCATCTTCATCTTCATCCTCCCTGTGTGCTGCCTCCACAAGCAGCTGCTGCCGACCCTTCTTAGCCACTTTCCTGCCCTGCCTGCCAACATCTGCTGCGCTTGGTGCTGCCACTACAGGTGGTGCTACTGCTTGCGCTTGCTGCTGCCACAGCTGCTGCTGCTGCTGGTCTGCAGGAGGCAACGCTGGTGGCACAGCAGCATAGCCATATGCTCCTCCAGCCAGGACAGCAGGGACTGCACCAGGCCATCCCCATGGCCCCCAAGGAGGTCCCCATGTGCCAGGCATGACCATCAATGGCCCAGGTAGGTGGTAGTAGCCATAAGGAGCAGGCGGGGGGTAAGCATGGGGCAGCTGGTGAGGTGGTGCTGGGCTTGCCACAGGTTGGTGTGGCATCCCATACGGTTGTGCAACTGGTGCAGCCTGCATGTTTGATGCTGCTGGGTGGGGCATCAAGTTGGGCATCATGTATTGTGCCGCAGGTGGGCCCATGTGCACAGCGGCGGTTGGCATGCTGCTGCTGATGGTTGGTGGCCCGTATGGTGCTGACCCGTATGTTGCTGAAGGTGGCGCGTAGGGGTGCTGTATGCTGTCCTGCTGCAGGCTGGGCATGGCCAGGGCTGCCAAGGCTGCTGGCTGCTGCTGCTGGGGGGTTGGCAGGATAGCTTGCTGCTGCTGGGTTGGCAGGGTAGCTTGCTGTTGCTGCAGTTGGCGTTGCTGTGGTGAAGGTGCCTCTGTTGCACTTGCCGCTGCTGTTGCTGTGACACTGCTTATCCTGCTGCTGCTCTTGCCGCTACTGCTACTACTGCCAGCCGCGCTGCTGTGCTCCAGCAGGTACAGCTGGCGTGGAGGCCCTGCCAGCAACTGCAGCGCTGCCTGTTCAGCCCCAGTACCAGCCAGCCAGGCCTCACTGGAGATCCCAGCAGCAGCTGCGCAGGAGCCAAACATGGAGTAGCGGCTGCTGCGTAAGCTGACAGTGCATGACTGCGTGCCAGTGCGCGTGTACAGCACATCGCGCAGCTGATGTGATGCAGCCGGCACCTTCTTGAGCGGCTTGTGAGTGCGTATGCTGAAGAACCGCACAGACCCAGGCAGAGGAGCGTTGCTGATGTCTAGTTGTGCCTGCCGCAGCACACCCCAGCTGTCGCGCTGGGAAGCCTCGATGGTGCTGACACTGGCACTGAACATGGCCTGGGTGAGGTGTGGTTCACTGCCGCCATACAGTGGCTGTGCGCACTCCAGCACCAGCTGGCTGCCAGGGACCAGCCGCAGCAGCATAGCGCAGCCCTGGCACATCCACTGCTCATCCTCTGGAATGCTGGCAAGGCCAAAGCATACCAGATGATGCCCCTGCTGGCAGTTATCACAGATGATCATGGTTTCTGGGCTGTCCTGGCTGCCGCAAGCTGCACATGCTGTCTCTGGGTCAATGGGGTCTTCCTCGCTGCACGTTGGCTGATCCATGGCCCCTAGTACGCAGCAGTCAGTGCAGAAGCCATGAACATGGCAGACATGGGATGAATGGATTTGTCCGATATTTGCATCCAACAGCAGCAACAGCAACAAGCCTACTTGCAGCTGCATGGACCTCTGACACGCTTTGTGAATGATTAGCACACTGCATGCTGCTCCAACGCATGCCCTGGAATGAGTTCATACATTCCGTACGCAGCTCCGTGAGGCATTGGCATGCATGCTCAGTACTGTGGCCAGGCCTGGCTGGCTGGCAACAGCTGTTGTTCTGATGTTTTGCTCCAATGTCTTGGTTTAGATACCGTTCGCACCCTTTTGCCTGTTTCTCCCCGTGTGCGGTAAAGGCAGCGTGGGCTGTTGCTGTTGGGCAGCAGAACAATCGCTGCTACTGCTGTTGCTGCGACGTGCGCAGCTACTACAAGAGCAGCTCAGAAGCTTTCAAAGCGTCTTTGTGCGTTGTTGCATTGGGGATTGCCAGCAAAAGTTGCTGTCCGTTGGGGTTTTGTCTCGAGTTTGAGTTGTGCTAGGCATCATTGGGCAAGGGGAGACAAAGTAAATCACAGCCTCGACAGGAGACATGCAAGGGTTTAATAACATGCTGGGTTTTTGCTCTGGAGTGGCTGTAATTCAACCTGTACAGGATCATGGCAACCAATTACGGTCAATAAGCATTGCAAGTGTGTTGTCAAGGGGTTTCGGCTCCTATGGACAGCAGAAACTCGAGATCAAGCCGTACCCTGCCCTTGTTTGCAGCCACGCGCCACCCACTGGTCACCAAATGTTTGAGCAGATGGTGACCAAACCGGTAACCGATCGCAGACATCCAATTGTTGCCGATCACGTGCACAATACAACGGCAGTATCTACTGCCAGCCCACAGGTACGCTGTCACATCCATGTAATGGCCGTATCGTGCACTTGAGTCGCTGCACAATGCACATTAGAGTTTTAACGGTAAAATGCACAAAGATGCGTCACATCCAATGCCAGTATAAGGGCGAGAGGAGTATCTAAAGGAATACTTGCAAGTATTCCTTTAGATACTCCTCTCGCCCTTATACTGGCATTGGATGTGACGCATCTTTGTGCATTTTACCGTTAAAACTCTAATGTGCATTGTGCAGCGACTCAAGTGCACGATACGGCCATTACATGGATGTGACAGCGTACCTGTGGGCTGGCAGTAGATACTGCCGTTGTATTGTGCACGTGATCGGCAACAATTGGATGTCTGCGATCGGTTACCGGTTTGGTCACCATCTGCTCAAACATTTGGTGACCAGTGGGTGGCGCGTGGCTGCAAACAAGGGCAGGGTACGGCTTGATCTCGAGTTTCTGCTGTCCATAGGAGCCGAAACCCCTTGACAACACACTTGCAATGCTTATTGACCGTAATTGGTTGCCATGATCCTGTACAGGTTGAATTACAGCCACTCCAGAGCAAAAACCCAGCATGTTATTAAACCCTTGCATGTCTCCTGTCGAGGCTGTGATTTACTTTGTCTCCCCTTGCCCAATGATGATGAGCACTCTACCCCAAATGCGTTGTGTTCATTGGGCAGGCAAGCGCTGCCTTGACGCAATCAAGTTGGAGACTTATTCAGTATGTACAGGTTGCCACTGCAGCATCATGTCACACTTGATAAGTCTAACAAGGTAAAAGCTCAGTTGCTTCAGCGTCATGCTGGTGATTACGCACTCACCCTCAGGAGGCTTCAGGGGCTATAGCTGTGATAAACAGCAGCACCATGCTGCACCAGCTACGGCATCTGTAACTGCCCTGTAGCCGCTACACAGAGGCAACACTGCAACGTAGCATGGCTGCAAGCAGGGAACGCTGAAAGTATGCTGCCAAATTAGGCACCGTGCATGGTGTTGGGTGGAGCAGGTAATGTAATGCAATGCGATGTCAAATACTCCAAGTGGGCAGGCTGCCTGCTAAGTAAGCTGCTGCCAGCAATCGTTGCCGGGTGTGGCATTGTGTGGTGCAACTCTCTCAATGGCCTGAGATTGGGAGCGCTGCCAACAAAGCCCAAGCAGCTTGCACCTGTCATGCCCGGTTCAAGCAGCGGCTAGCATGCTGCAGCGCCACTCGTGCATATGGCATGTGCAAGCGATGCCATGTAAGTTGAGGCGCACTTGTTACAACACAGCCAGTGGTGCTGCCAACACGGTGTTCCAACAATATTATTGAATGGCGTTGGCTGCTGTGGCTCTGTGGTGCAGCAACCGCCCACCTGGATACCGCATTACCTTCCAGCCTAGCAGTGACGATAGTCTAGCTGCGTCAGCCTTTTTGGCTTGGACCATCTTACTGCCATGTTCAGTAACAGCAGGCTGTCAAGATACTCAGCAGTGCTTGCAGTGCCGCCCATGCAGCACCACCCACATGCCATGTGGCGGCCATGTACAGCCACATTACAGCAAGGCAGAGCTGCAGACCAGTTCATATGCGCAGACTTGTTTGAAGCGCGCTCGTTCAAGTTGTACTGCTCAGCACAAGTGGTGAAGTGCTCTTCTTTGTTTACATAGTGATGAATATACTGCTACGTAGCAGGAACGCAATTTGCACTGCTTTGCGGCATACTATGCATGCCCCCATAGGCCAATATACAGCCTAGACTGCAGGCTATTGTGTGAGGAAAAGAAAGAAGCCTAACAGCAGGACAAGGCAAGCAAGCAAGTACAGCCACCCGAAGGCAAGCAAGCAAAGCCGCCTCATGCAAAGCTGCTCATGTATGCTGCATGCACTGCGCAGTGGACGCGGCCAGAGCAAGCAATGGAAAATGCGCCGCAGTGGCACTGCTGCTTCGTGCATTGAGACGGTTTTAAGTTGACGTACGCGCCTCTATTGCTCCGTTGCTAAACCACGCCCACACTGCAGCAAGCCCCTGCGGCATGCTCATCGTCATGTTACCCATCAGAAAGGCGGCTTTATGCACATCTCAAGCCTGCAAGGAACCCCTTGGATCACTGCAAATCAGGATCATCCTCTCAACCACCTTGCTCAGGCACAAGAAACGTATCAAATACAATGTGCACACACATAAAAGCACGATTGCGTTACACACAGGAATACATGCACCACTGTTTCGCTGCAGCAGGGATGTGCTATAGCATGTATAGCTGTGCATTACATATAGTATGCTGAGCTAGCATGGCTATTGGCAGACGAGCAACAGTGCATGCTGATGCACCTGTAGCGTGCACTGCATGCTGCCAAATTTTGGCAATGAGTGCTGCGCCAACCCTTGTGCCATGAAGCACTGCTGCCTTTGATGAGCTGGCAATGCACAAAGTCACCATATGGTGTGGTTTGCACAACTGTGCTATGAATGAACAGAGCACCGTGCATGGGAAGGACTGCCGGCAGCCCAGCGCCCATTAGCATGCAGGCTTTGCTGGATACACCTATTGCAGATGCTCCTAACGCTGCAAATTTAAAATAACATTCTGTGACCCTTGTGATGAACACGCAAAAAGCAATACTTGAACGTCCACCACAGTGGTGCAACTGCTGGATGACAATTATGCTAAAAAACTGCAGCGCTTGGGCAGCAGACCATGGCACATGCTGAATGTGCGCAAAAATCCACATCTGAACACGCACAATGCAAAATGGCAGCACCACATTCTTCTGAGTGGGCTGTAGAACAAGACGGTTGCTTCAAGATATGTACCACATGCCTCTACAAAACTGGGGTGTCTTGCACGTGTTGACACCATACTAACCCTCTGCTGCACGCATGCGGGGCATCAACACCCTTTCAGTTGCAGCAACACCGCATGCCCACCACCTCAACAATGCCACGCCAAAACCACCAATGCACCAGTTCAATCACAATAGCACGCACTCCACAAGGGCGCATTAAACCAGCAGTATCTTCTGCGTGTAGAGTGCGGCCGTGCCTTCTGCAGCGTTGCCTGCACACCAGTTGGCTGCGTGACACATGAGCGCAGGAGCTGCTCGGCATACTCAAGATCGCGCTCAACACTTGTGATGCTGCTCAGGCTGCCGCTCCCTGTCTTAATGCGCCCAAGTGCTGCCGAGAGCTGCTGCTTCATGCCGTCCACGTCTATGCCCTGCGCATCACATGCAAATGTGTACAGAAGTGTAACACGATGCAGCATCAACATCGCGCAGCATACAAGGAGCAGCAAGCGTGTACAACGCACGTGCCAACATGCAGCAGCGCCGCGCAAGCGGGGCCAAACAGCAGAGGAGCGACAGTGTGTCCAAAGAGCAGAGGTGTACGCACCAGGTTACCAGACGCCAGTTGCTGCACCATCTCACGCTGCGCTTCAGTGGCAGGAGCAGACATGTGAACTGGCAGTGCCGCCCGCTGCGATGCCCTGACTGCCTTGTCTGTTACTGCTGCTGCTGACAGACTCTGGCTGTTGCCAAGCACAGCCAGCACAGCCTGCCTGGCGCCTGCCGCTGCCTTGCGCTGCTGGCGGCGGGGAGCTGCTGCAGCTTCGTCTGCAGACGCCGCCTGCTGCTTGTTGTTCTGGCCATTGCTGCCGGCACCTGCTGCACCCGCCTCAGCTGGCTGCTGCTGCTGCTGCTGCTCCTCCTCGTCCTCCTATCAATTGAAATTCGATCAGCAAGCCAGTAGCAGCAGCAGCAGCAGCGCATTGCAAGAAATGGCAACAGCGGCAACAGCAGCTACAAGCTAAGATACGCGGTTGCTGCTACAGGTACAACAACTGGTTGGCTTCTGCTCTTTGAATACCAGCCTGCAAGTCAAAGGCAGCGTCGCCAGCATACCGCGTCATCACAACCGTGCATCGACATTTGGAAAGGCACAGAGCTGAAGCTACACTGGTGTGGTGTGTATTAGCCCGGCTGACATCAGGCATGTCCCGTGCAGCAACACCACCCACCTGTGACCCGGTGTCCCAGAACTGCAAATGCAGCTCAGCCCACGCCTGGTTGAACAGCTGACGCATCTTCTCTCCGGTCGAGCAGCTCAGGTCCCAACCGGTTGCCGCCGCCACACTTGCATGCAGCTGCTTTGTTGTGAACCTCTTCAGGCGGCCCTCAGCCTGTGCATCTGGTGCGGATCACGGAGCAAGAATGGCAAAGCAGCAGCAGGGGCAGCCCAGTTGGTTGTTTGGCAGCATCTGTGCCACACCGCTGACATTGTCTTACTAAGCAAGATATGGACGCAAGTGATGATGGTTGCCCAGCATCATTGATGTTAATCAGCACTACTAGTGGCTGCACACACTCACACTCAAATGTTTGTACTGGAGACGTACAGAATATGAGTAGCCGCAGACAGTACCACAAGCCAGCAAGGCGATGTTACAGGCATAGCACAAAGAAGATGCCCACAGAATGCTGATGCGCGCCTACTTTTGAGCGCTGCTTCGACTTCATCACGCATCTGACCACAATCTTCAGCAAGCACTTCCGTAACGATAGCAGCGTCATCATCAGCATCATCACCGTGCTGCTGCTCTGCGCCCTGTGCAGCGCGGATGCTGCCTGTCTGCTGCAGCCGCCTCCACTGCCACTGCTGCTGCCCCTGCTGCTCACCCTCTGCATCTGCATCTGCATCAAAGCATTCCTCCTCTGAGTCACCTGCCCATCCATCCCCTTCATCCCCCTGCTCCCCTTCTTCCTCCTCACTGGACAATTCACTGTCATCCTCACTGCTGTTGTCGTCCTGCTGCTGCTGTTGCTGGCCCTCTGCGCTCTGCTTGTCGCCGTCTTCAGCGTCTGCTATTGGTACCAGAGCAGAGCAGACAGGCAATGCAGAGGAATGCGGCAGAGGCAGGATTAAATGAGTGCGAGTCCAGTGCAGTAGTTGGGGAAGCAGCGCCACAGCAGTCGACATGCTGCAGACATTGCTAGTGTTCCTATGATGAAGATGCGCAGCATACCTTGTGATGCAACCAAAACACTGCCGCTGTGGACTGACCCAGCATTTGATTACGCCATTGCTGCTGCTGCTGCGGCCGCTGAACGTCAGCAGCAAAATGCGGTCAGTGCAAGTCCACGTCCTGCAGTATCATTGCACCACCGCACCTGAGGCACACTCGTCATACTTGCTCTGCAGCCGCTTGTCGTCCCATTCCAATTCATCCATCAGAGTGCCCAGGATTGCACGGGCCTGCTGCTTTGTTAGCCCCTGAAAGCGCGATCGCAGCTTGCCATTGAGGCCAAGCGGCAGGTGCACGAATATCAGCATATCACCAGCGGCCGCCAGCCTGTGCGCGCGCTTCAGCACACTGGCATACAGGCGAGCCCTGGTGTTGCTGATGTTGAGCTGTTGCTTCGTCTTGCTGGGAGGCTTGCTGCGCGTTTTGCTGCAAGACTTGCTGACACCAGGTGCTGTGTTACCAGCTGTGTTCTGCTCAGAGTTTGAACCGTTGCTCTGCTTCCGCTGCTTCCGCTTCTGCTGCTGTTTACCAAGGGCTTTTGCTGCAGATTTGCTGAGTTTAGCCAGCTGCAGAACAATGCACAGCAGCGTTCAATGCAGCAAGGAAAGATACCAACTGTAAGCAAATGAAGCAGCAAGGTTCGCCACCTTGCTGTTGCCCACCAACTATTGCATGCAACCCACCATTCCCGCTGGTTGGTTACGCTCCTTGGTAGCCTTTCCCATGCTGCTTTATATTCCTTTATGAGATCAGATCGTTCATATCATACAATGGTGTGATCGCGATGGCAGTCAACTTCATCGTTCTGCTCAATGCGGCACCCCGCTTGATGGCTCACGGGCTAACCCAAAATGATGTATTATGTAGAATGCGCAGGCACATGAGTATGGCCAGGCATCATGTACACAAATTCGCGGTGCATGCAGTCAAAATATTCAAAGCAAAACCCTGCAGCCGGCAAGGACGCGGCATGCCGCAGCATGTACACACTGGTGATGCATCATTGTCACTGTCTTTGCTGAAAACTTTTTTTATTAGTTGGTGCCTTCCGCCGCTGCAGAGCCCAAGCTTTAGCATCAACACGCTGCTAGCACAGGATGCACTGATTGCGGAGCACACGATGATCAAAGAATCCAGGTAGCTATAACTAAAACTAACTTGTGATATTGATAATCTGAACTATACTGCAGTCCAGCATCCTATGGTATCAACGCAATGGCTGCGCCACAGCCAGCTGCTGGGCCGCCCTGCCAGGGGCCCCAGCTAGGCCCGTACTTGGGCATGCACACACGGCTTGCTGCGGCAGAATTGGCTCACACATAGTAATCTAACTACAGCCTCACCACCAGCCCAACTGTGGGGTGCATTCATCATACCACCCTCTGTTATGAAGTCCTACCACATACTGGTAGCCATTATCATGTGACTTAGCTGGCTGCCTCCGGAGGCACCATGGAACCATGGTCAAGTCTGCATCGGATTCACACAGCAATGTTGAGGCGGGCGGGGGTGGGGGGGCTAGGTTGTAAACAGTTGCAGAAATATGCAGCACACTGCACGATGCAGCAACTAGGTTGCATGTGTGTGTGTGTGTGGGGGGGGGGGGGGCGGGTGTCGGAAGACGAGCCGTAACCGTTCCTGTGACAAAGGGCCTGTTGACTCGCCTTGACTCCTGTCACCCCCCTTGTAGCGGAGGGGTAAACGGTGGAAGTTAGTGATTCTGCTTGCACAGCTGTGTTGTACGTGGTCTAAAGGGGCCAAATCAACATAGTGGAAAAATAAACTTCTGCTAACTCCCAACTTCCATAATTCTGGGCTCTCCCAGTAAGTTTTACCTCTTGACTTCTGCTGAAAGCCTCATTTCAGGAATTTAGGGGAAGTTAGTGACACAAGCCAGGAAGTTGGTAGTTGCCAAGCCACTAGTGTTATCTGCCATCATTTCCAGGGCACAGGCTACTCTCACCACCGGCTTGATTGACGGCAAGTGCCCATGCGCAAAGCATGCGACGCAGTGGCACCGTGAAGACATTGCTGCTGAATACAGTATCAATTGGCTATACTTGAAGATGGACATGTCCATCACCACCGTCATCATCATCATGTTACCAATCCAGTTGTAGCCATCAGCATGTGCATGTTACAACATATGCGAACACAAGATGCACCAACTTCCAAGCTTGCTGCAAGTTGCAGCACACACCAATCCAGCGCCGCCCACCCAATTGATACACAAACACATCGTAGAAAGCCTGGCAACTTGATTTTTGCACACACGCTCTAATACCCCTTCAGCATGGCGGCAGCTGTCAGAGTGTGTGAGGTTCTGACTGGTCCACGGCAGCCCCGGCAGTATGCTGTTTGCACTAACTTTCTGCTTTTGCCTTACCACTAAATCCCACTAGCTCCCAACTTCCCCGGTTTCAACCCTGCCCACTGAAATTTAACTCCCAACTTCCGCTGATTTTCCACCCTTATTGCAATATGTTGGAAGTTAGTGGAAGCTTAGCACATAGACATCCCTCTGAGGCATGTAGAAACATTTCTGTCGTTTTAGATTCCCCATGAGCCTTGTTTGGCTCCTTAGTGGGTGGGCCTGTGGCCCTACTTTGGTATTTGGTAAATTCACTAACTTCCATCATCTACCCCTCTGCTACAAGGGGTGTGACAGGATCTAAGGGGGTCAGAGCCCCCTTCTGTGACAGGAGACAGGAGGGGACGCAGGGCGCCGGCATCAAGCGGATCATGTGAAAAGGGTTGCAGGAAGACACACTTTGTAAAGATTTGCAGGAAAACACACTTTACAAAAACACTTTGCAAAGCACAATGCAGCAAATGCGGTACTCACATCCTAGAATGGGGCCCCTGCCACCATGGCTGAAACTGAATAAAACCTGGTCAGTGCTGCTCGTGGTCATGATAGCCGGGAGCGAGCACTGACGATCATGAGGTATATCATATGGTGCCAGTAAATCAATAAATGCCCCTTGGAAGCCACAGCCAGCTTCGTAAAGGGTACAGCCAGCTTTCTGGGCAGCCACTTAGTGTCATCCCTTTGGAAACATCTGGTGTGGCAGTGTTGATGCACACCACAACGTTTTGCCTGCCGTGTGATCACTGTGATGGTAAACCCGTACGGAACAAGAAACATCACACCATGATAACACCACGTTCCCCACCAGTAGAAAGCTCAAGAGGAAGGTGGCGTAGGCCATTTTCACATATACATAATCAAGCCACCGTGGCAGTGACTGCTGGAGGCAGGACTTACTTACTTAATTATACATGCTCCACCCAACAAAGGAGTGGGAACCCCAATCATGAGCCACCGAAAGGCTCACAGTGGGGAGGACACATTTCTGCGTGCCGTGGCCAGCTGATAATGACTTGAGTGTGTGCACATGCATGTGCCGCCCCACTGGGGTTGTGCAACATACTCCCAAGACATGCATGGGGGGACCTCCATTGGCTACCTGTAAAGCTTGATCTTGCCAGAGGTTGTCCTACAAACTGGGCATTTGGCCAGCGAAGGCATGCAGCCACTGCAGTACATATGCCCGCACCCCACGAACGCCTGATTGACATCCCTGCTGAAGCACACCCGGCACTGCCAGCCGCCACGCACTGCCTCCAGCTCGCGATCCCTCTCTGCTGCTTCTTGGCGGAGCTCTGCTACTGCTGCAGTGGCGTGGGACAGCGCCTGGTCTGCTGCGAGGGCCCGCTGCAGCAGCTGCTGGCGGTCCAGGTCCAGCGGCATGCCTGCTGCGTTGAGCATGTCGGCAACGGCCCCAGCAAGCTCAGACGCGGCCATCTGCAACAACATGCCCATTGCACAGCAGCAGCAGCAGCAGCAGCAGTGTGGTGACCGTCAGCAATTGAGGACGATTATGTGTGATGTAAGTGATGGCAGCACCAGGCAGTACTGACCAGCATTTTGGGTTTTGACTGGCTGTAATGTACAACGACATGAGCCTTTATTCGTGAACTGTTGTCCTACACCCACGAAGCTGCGATGCTTCCAAAGCTTAATAATTGTTGCGCCTGCCATTGCAACACCCGGCGCATGCAAGCACCAAGGATGCATGTCACAAGCAGTGCTACGGCGTAGTCCACGTGCAAGCACCAGGAGCGCATGTGCTACAGGTGCACATCACCATGTAGGTTGCAACTATCCAACATCTCACCTGCTGGCCAGATGCTGCCGCAGCGCCGGTAGAGCTGCCGGCACCGCCTGCTGCTGCTGCTGCTGCTGCATCTGGCTGTGCCTGCTGGCCTGCGGCTTCAGGCAAGGCCTGCTCGGCAGGGGCAGCTGCTGGTACAGCTGCCCCAGCTGCCCCGCTCTGAAAGCAGAACACCTGCAGCATGCAGACATCCAGGACATTCACTGCCGGAACGTGCACTTGATGCCGCACATTTCTTATTCGGCAGTCCAGAGGGAACATCCAACTCCAAGGCAGCGCCTCATCACCTAAAGGGCAGCCAGCTCACGCACACTGCCTGAGGGACAGGAGGGGATGGGTGTCTGCACAAAGCTGCAGGCACTGCAATAGCTCACGGAACCGACCCCTCAACACCTTGTGCAGTCGCGCGCACACCTGTGTTGACAGCAGCGTCTCATACACGCCCGGCTCCACCTCCACAGACAGCCGGTACGCCGCCTGCCCAGCGGCAGGCGCAGCATCAACGGCGACACGCGCATAGCACAGCGTACCACTGTCCGCCTCACTGCTGCCGCTGTGACCAGCGGCTGTGTGTAGCAACGCTGATGCTGAGCTGGCAGCGCTGGAGTTTGACCGCCGCTTGACTGCCACCAGCTCTCCTGCCGCGTAGTGCCGCAGCGGCCGCAGCCGCAGCAGCACCCTGTCTGCTGGCTGCACCGGCGACCCGACGTGGCCACTGGCCAGCGCGCTCTCCAAGTCACTGTCGTAGCCACCTGCGGGGGTTGCAGCAGCAGAGCATGGAGCATTTAGCAGCAGCAGCTGATGCTAGCAGGTAGCCCCAGTGGTGTCGTGCATGGGTTCCACTTCTGCTCCAACTAGGCGCTCACCATAATGCTAGCAGCCATCGTCGCGCGACTAGTCTGCAAGCCTGCACGGTGCACACCCCAGCAACCCTGCCGCGCGCCACTCTTGCGTGCCGGCCAGCCGCCTGTTGGCGCAGCTCACCTGGGTGCAGCACTGGCTGCAGCAGCGGCAGCTGCGCAGCATCAGGCACCTCCAGCAGCGGGTGCAGCGGCAGCGTGAAGGGGCTGCCCAGGGCCCTGCTGAGCACTTGGGCCAGCAGCGAAGACAGCGACAGGCCTGCAGGGGGCACTGCCACATACATGGTGCCAGTGCTGCTGTCGAAGTACTCGTAGATCTGCAGCGCAGGGAGGAGACAGTGCACTGAGCAACTCAGCTGTTGATGGATAGCTGAGGGCCACAGCAGACGAGGCAGGTAGCAGGCACAGCTACAGGCCCAACCTGGAGGTCCCAATTGTGCTGTGGAGTGCTGTTGGAAGTTCCCACTTTCATGCCTGCATGTGCCACCATCCAGCCCACCCTTGCACACTTTGCTCAGGCACCTCTGACCTGCTGCAGGCACCTGACCTCCAGCTGCTGTGTGCAGAGCCCTCACCTGTCTTGACGCAGTGTCGCGTGTGACATCCCTGCCGCTGCTCCGCAGCACCACCCTGCTGCACAGCCTCTCCACAAACAGCAGCCTCCCCGGCGCAGCAGCGGCAGCACACACCTGCGCTACAGTCCCCAGCCCCAGCTGCCGCAGGGCAGGCACTGCTGCTGCATGTGCTGCCGCAGTGCTGAAGGCAGCAGCAGCAAAGTGGGGGCTGGCCAGAAGCGCTTGCATGTGCTCCAGAGCTGTGCCGTTGATGGCCTGCAGGGGGTTCAGGGGCTGTGATGGGTCGAGCTCTTCTGACAGCATGTCAGACAGAGAGGCAACGCCTAGCCACCTGCAGCATCAGAGTCAAGCAACGGCAGCACCCAGTAGAACAGAAGTCAGCAGTGTCATGGCTCATGACCAGTGCATGTTGTTCATGGCCCAGTCTTTGATGCCCTAGCCACCTGCCAGCAGTTGGATAGCTGACAGGGTGTAGCACCCCTGCTTTTGTGACAGCACGTCAGACAGAGAAACATCCGCAGACATCTGCAGAAGCAACAAACGGTGCCAATTGAAGTCATGCCACGCATGCACATAGCTACCATACATTATATGCTTACGATATATACGCTATCTATAAACATAAATTTGCCACAGTGAGTGACAGTTTGGGTAGGGATCAACCAGAGCTGGCACTGCTTGATTCAAAAAACTTGCAGTAACGACACCTGAGGCTGTCCCAGGGTTTGTCATTACTTTGAGGTTTTACTGTACACAAAAGTCCAGCGCAAGTGCACGTACGACAGTAGAGCTGCAACTACGCATAGACAGCAGCTGCAAACAACATTAAACGATGGGCAACTCCTGTGAAAGGGCAACATAACTCCTGCCACGCCACACACCTTACCTGCCTGCTCAACACAAACGCACACCACACCACACCAGTCAATTTGCAACCACAAGCGAACCGCTTCACCACAACGACGTACCTGCAGATGTGGTCAGATATTTGCGGGTGTGCCAGCACCAGATGCTGTGGATCAGCCCTGCCAAGCAACCTCGCCGCAGCAACGCCGCCGTCGCCGCCGCCAACATGAACCACGCGTGCTGCTGGCATCATCAAGCCTGCCGCGGTGGGCACCAGCAGCACATTTGAGCGGCGCGCTTCTGCCAGGTACGAGGCATCTCCTGCGCTTGACCTGCTGCAGAGGTATGCCAGCAGCTTGAGGCATGCGGCGAGCTCGTTGGGGTTCAGGCGGCGTCCTGCAAGCTGCTGCTCAAAGCGCTGCAGGGCATGGACCTACACAGAAAGCACGGTGTGGCAGCACAAGGTGAAACCGGAGGGCAATATGCCCTGTGATACATAGAAGTGCATCAGCTTGAGTGCGGCGATCTGAAATGCTGGCTTGTGATGAGGTTATAAGTAATTGCACCTCGGCAGCTGATGTTGTGCATGCTGTGGCACGCGCAACCCATGGTTCGTGTCCTGCACAGCACACTTGGTCTGCCAGTCGCTCACCAGCTCCTCTGCCCGTGGCTCCTCCTTCACCCCCAGCTGCTTCAGCAGCGCCAGCCGCCCCACAAACTGCCCCGGCACCTCCCACGCGAACGGGGCCAGAGCGGCCCCGCCCAGCCTCAGGAACAGCTGCTGCGGCGCCACCAGCCTGCTGCAGTGCGCCACAGGTATGAATGCGGCGCTGGACAGCTGCTGCGCTTGCCTTGCGCTGAGGCCCTCCCTGTCCAGGTGCTCCAGGACTGTGGCGGTCAGGCCCGGCAGGGGCTCCAGGCTGTCAGGCCAGGACGACAGCAGCTCCTCGCCACCATCGCTGCCAGCCACCTGCAGCGCACAGCCGTGACAGCGCAAGGCGACCAAAAGGTCAGCAAGCTCGCCGAGCGTCAAGCAGCATTAGTGCATGCACAGTGGGGATGTGGAGCAGGTTCTTGACAGCAGATATAGGCCTGGCAGGGGTTGCAGGCTGTCAGGCCAAGGCCAAGCCTCCTCACCGCCACCGCTGGCACCAACCCTTGCTGTGTTGATTGGGGCAGAGAAATATGATTATTACAATGTGTATTGTGACGCAGCGCCGCAAATTTTACAAGCGCGGGGCAAAGGATGCAGGCAGTCCTGCTATGAGCATCAGCTTTCAGTGCCATGGCTGCTGCTAACCTGGCAAGCGCATCAGACTACGCAATGGAGAGCACATCAGGGCAAGAACACAAACAGATACATTGGTGAGTGGTGCTGCTGGGTGCTGCCCGCTCACCATGTGCAGATGCTGCAGCACTGCTGACAGTGGCGGCGGGCTGCGCAGGCCCAGCTGCTGCCCCAGCACTGCAGGCAGGGCCCTGCTCTCAGCCAGCAACGGCAGCACAGTCCACGCCAAGTACCAGTCCTTGTGGAGGGCTGCAGCACTGCACGAGGTGAACACGCGGCGGGGCCTGCGGCCACCTGCACAGCACAAAACCAAAATTGACACACGCAAGCTGACAAAAACAGGTCTCAACAGGGCCATTAAGAGCACAGCTGTAGCAGGGTCTGATGTTTGAAGCCAAACTCTCTGCACAGCTGTACATGAAGCTGCTGATCTCCTAAACAATAGGAGCAACACAAGGTGGGGCAGCTATATCTTGGCTCAGCAAACACCAACGGCAGCTCTGGTGCAGACGGGCAGCTTGCTCATTGATTTGCAACTTGCTTACAGCAGCAGCATCTATTACCTGGGTGGTAACTCTTCAGACGGCACGAACTGCACATCATAGCAAGATTGCAGACCGCTTTTCATTCCATCATCAGGTGTACGCGGTGACCAACACAGCACAGCAGGAGCACGGCCCACCTGGTAGCCCCAATGTGGCCGGCACAAACTGCACGCGGCCCAGCTCCTGCCAGAAGGCCTTGTCAGGGCCCAGCCCAGCCCAGCCGCTGCGCAGGTGCGCCAGCAGCGCGTCAGCTGCTGACACTAATGCATCGACCTGGCCGGCATCTGACCCACTGACGTCGATGCAGCTGTCTGGCGAATGCAGCGCTGCTGCTGTCGCTTGGGCTTGTGAAGGTGCTGCAGCTGCAAGGCTTGCTGCGCTGGCTGCAATGTGGCGTGCCAGCTGCATGAAGGTCTCCGGGGTGACCTTGCACTGCAGCCCCAGCGCTCGCAGCACCTGCAGCACATCCGCAGCACAGTGCAGGTTGATGCCAGGGGCTTGACTGTTGTACTGCTGCATGCCATCATTGAATCCGTATGGCCAACTCTGCTTGAACCATGATGACCACTGGATCGCGCGCACGCAAGCCGCATGCACGCCCCCCCCCCCCGCGCGACCTCGTCTGCCCCTGCCCCTCCCGCCCGCCCGCCTGCAGGCATGTGCGCCGCCGCGCCCACCGCCTGAGCGCGCACACGCATGCCCTCACACCCTTAGGCATGCGCGCCCGCACATGCACCCACACGCACCCACCCACACGCACGCGCATACATATGCACGCACACGTGCACCCACACGCGCACCCACATGCACACGCACACCGGCACACGCACACGCACACGTGCACCCACACGCACACCCACACGCACACTCACACGCACACCCACACGCACATGCACACGTGCACACACACGCGCACATGCACACGTGCACACACACGCACACCGACACGCATATGCACATGCACGGGCACACGCACACACACACACACATGCACGCACATACATGCTCGCGCACGCACACGCACACGCACACATGCACAAAAGCACGCACACGCATGCACACAAGCAAACCCAAAAGCAAGCGCATGCACACACATAAGCACGCACGTGCGCGCCCACACACATGCGCACACGCACAAGCACGCACACACGCACGCACACGCACGCGCAAACCCAAACCAAACAAACCCGCACACGCGCACGCACACGCACTTGTGCATTCACAGGCACGTGCACATGCGCATGGACGCGCACGCACGCTCGCACACACATGCGCCAACGCACACGCGCACGCATGCATACACATGCACGCGCATGCGCACACACATGCACATGCACACGGACACGTGCATGCACACTCGCGCACGAGTGCACAAGCACGCCCAAACACACACATGCATATGTCCCAACGCAGATACACACGTGCGCTTACACATACACAAATACTCACACTCACACGCACACGCCCACCCGCCCGCCCGCACTCACCCACGCGCCCGCACCCACACGAACGCACGCAAAAGCGTGCGCGCATGCATGCACTCACATGCGCACACGCACAAGCATACCCGCGCGCATTTGCACATGTGCGCACTTCCGCACACGCACATGCACACGCCTACACGCACGTACAGGCACGCACGCACCCATGCACAAACCTACCCACACGCACGCACGCAAATGCGCGCACGCATGCACACACTCACAAATGGCCGCACTTGCGCGCTCATATGCACATGCACATGCTCGCACGCTCGCTCGCTCATACGCACATGCACATGCTCGCACGCTCGCTCGCTCGCTCGCTCGCTCGCACGCACGCACGCACATATGGACACGCTTGTATGGGCACGCGCTTAAGTGCGCAATCGAACACACGCCCATTCGCACGCACACGCACGCACGCACCCACACATGCACCCAAGCAAACACACTCAAGCATGCACGCACCCACATGCGCACACGCACAAGCACGCGCGCACGCGCGCGGACCTGTACATGGACGCACTTGCCCGCTCACACACAGACGCGCAGGCACACGCCATGCATGCACACACGCGCACGCGCACACACACATGGACACGCCCATGCGGGCATGCACCCGCCTGCCCAAATGCACACACACACACATGCACACGTCCGCACGCATGCGCGCAAAAGCGCACATGCGCACGCCCATGCGCGCACACGCCCGCCTGCCCCCCCAACCCCATGCACGCACACCCACCAACTCACCCACCTACCGCACGCACGAATGCGCACGGCATGCGCACACGCACATGCCCGCCCAAATGCACAAACACACACACGCAGATGAGCAAGCGCGCTCACACACGCACGCACAAACCCACGCGCGCAAACCCACGCGCGCGCACACACGCGCACCAGCGCACGCGCCCACGCGCGCGCAAGCGCACACCCACACGCGCGCACACCCCCACACCCGTGAACCCCCACAACCGCACACGCGCGCGCACGCGCACACCAGCGCCAACACACCAACGCGCACACCCCCATGCGCACGCACACCCACCCACCCACCCACCCACCCACCCACCCCCACCCCCCTACCCCACCCCCTAACCCCCCACCCCACCCCACACACACGTGCGCACACATACATGCATACCAATGCGCACGCACGCATGCCCCCATGCACACTTCGAAAACACACATGTGCACATGCATATGCACGCATGCATGCACACGCACACACGCACGACCAAACACACTCACACACACAAGCACACACGCACGCGCACACACAACCGTGCCCCAGTACACGCACGCAAACACCCAAGCCCATGCCCATGCCCACGCCCGCGCCCGCGCATGTGCGCATGCACGTCTAAAGGCACACATGCATGCACACATGCTCACGCACGCGCATACGCACATGGACACACACCTGTGTGCACACGCGAGCGCACATGCGCGCACAGGCACATGCACGCGCGCAAGCGCGCCCTGCGCCGATGCTCACACGCTCGACTGGACACCATCAAGGTCGCCCGCCCAAAGCGCACACATGTACACCCAAGCGAGCACATGCACAATCACAAATAGGCATACGCACACGGGCACGCGCGCACGCACGCAAACGCGCAAACGCACGCACGCAAACGCACGCACGCGCACAAACACACGCTCACAGGCGCACAAACGCACGCACGCAAACGCACGCACGCACCCACACACCCACTCACGCACCCCCACCCCCACCCCTCACACACACATGTGAGCACGCCGCACATCAGCCTGCCACAAACCCGTTGCCACAAGGTGCATAAAAGGCAGCAAAACAAAACAAGCCAGCCTTACCTGCAGCCAGCCAGAGCTGTCATACGGCGCTGCTGGGAACAGCGCAAGACTGCCAGCGGCTCCTCCGGCTGCTGCTGCTGCTGCTGCACCAAGCGCTGCCACACCCATCGTGGCCATCACCTTGGCAAACAAGGGACGGTTGGATCAAACAGCTGCTTAGCCAGGTACAGCTGCTGCTGGCGATCTGGAGCAGCAGCTGCTGCAGCGGCACTGCTTCCTGCACCACCAGCAGCAGCTGCTGCAGCACTACTTCCTGCGCCATCAGCAGCAGCTGCTGTTGCACGCGCTGCCGCTGCAGAGCCTGCAGCAGCAGCAGGTGCCACTTTTGCGGGCACAAATGCAAGTGCTGACAGCGCTGCCACAAACTCCACATCTGCTCCCAAATGCCAGCTTGACCAGTGCTGCTGTATGAAGCTGAGTGCGCACTGCCGATCTGATATTGACAGATGTAGCAGGTGAGGCAGCAGCAGCGCTCGCAGGAAATCCGCCAGGCTTGCAGGAGTGAGGCCCAGGATGTAGTACAGCTCGCCCCATGTGGGGCGGTGCTCCAGGATGTGGCTGGTGCAGCCGCTTGGCAGAGAAGCCAGCTGCAGCAGGCCTGCAACACAACAGCAAAAGCACGCAGGACAAGCTCAAAATGCGCGCTTGGGTGGGACAGCTGGTCCGTTGCACACCCAGGCTCGACACACCATAGTTCATGGGGTGGTGACGCTGATTACACATTCATGTTGCAAGCACGGTGGACGCGACAAGGCTGCCAGCCAAGCTCGTTCATATGCACTGCCATGCGGGTAGCGCCACATGATGTACTCAGCAAATGTAGCACTCTTTCCGTGCTCACCTCGACACTCCTGCTCCACAGCCTGTGGGGCCAGCACCCACCTACTGTCCTCCCCCAGTGCCACCAGCCCCCCCAGCCCTGCTGCTGCCCCTGCCTCATCACCTACCGCCCCTGCTGCATCATCGTCTCCTGCTAGCAAGAACTCATCCTCCACCCAACCCCCTGCATCTTCCTGCTGCTGCATCTGCAGTGGCCTGAACATCGGCAAGCTGCGTAGGAAGCTGACTTCATTCGGCTGCATGTCCCTAGGGGGGTTGTCCGCCAGCAGCATGAACAGCTTCCACCATGTGGCTTCATCCCACACTGCTGCTGCTGCTGCTGCTGTTGTTGTGAGGCTGCCTAGCTGCTGCTGTGCGCCTGCAAGCTTCCTAACCAGAGGCCCTAGAAAGGGCGGCCGGCCCAGCACCGGCTGCTGCCCAAGCAGCTGCTCCACATGCAACCCTGGCGGAGAATCTGCTTCATCGCCTGAGGCGTCACTTGCTGCTCCTGCTTCGATGTGTGTAGCTGCTGATCCTGTGGCTGTTGATGCTGCTGCTCCTGCTGCTGCAGTATAGATATGGTTGAACCTGGGGGCCAGCACAGGCACGCCTGCTGCCACAGCTGCAGGCAGCAGCCAGCTCCAGGGCTCTGACAGCCCAGCAGCCTGAAGCAGCACCGGTGCAGAAGAAATAACGTGATGCAGTAACATGCAGCACTTCAAGCAGCAAGGCCATGCATCAGCAAACAGAGTTGAACAGTGTGCAACATACGTGCAGCTACCCAATCTGCACATGCGCTGCCGCAGTGCCTTCGGAAATGAACATCTGTACGCTTCACCTCCATGAGGACACCTCCGTGAGGATACTCGGCCTTTGTCTGTAGTGGTGCAAACATACACCCAAGACCCCCTCCCCCCCATCGCGCAACAGCATCGCCGTCCTGCTCACCCAGTTGGCATCATCTGACACCTGCACACTGCCTGCCACATCTGTGTCCCCTGCTGCTGGTGCATATTCAGGCAGCACCGCCATCACCAGCTCCCTGTGCTGCACCTTCAGCAGCCGCCCATCAGCCAATGGCAGCAGCGGGCAGTCCGCAAGCGGGCGCCACATCAGCTCAGCGGCACCCGCAGCCGAAGCAGCAGCAACCAACGCGCTGTTTGGCGCAGCGCTGCCAAACATGTCTGCACCAGCTTCCTCGTTCGCGTACTCAGCCTGCGCCACCATTGCTGCTGCTGCATCGCCACCAGCCAGCACATCTGCTATCAGCTCTCGGCCCAAGCCCCTGGCTCGCTCGGCTGCATTCCTGATGCTGCCAACAACCCGGGCCCCTGTGCTACCCCTGGTGGTGGTGTCACTGGTACTGCTGGCTGCTGCTGCAGCGGCTCCCCAAGTCAGATCTTCCTGCCAAGTTGGTGCCGCTGCAATGATGTGCAGAATCACTGACCATAGCTGCAGCAGCCAGTCCAGGTAGGGGCCCCCACAGGCACCATCCCTCCACGGCACTGCCGCAGGTGCTGCTGCTGCTGATGCTGCTGCTGCAGGTGTGTAACCTGCAGCTGCTGCTGTCAATGCCTCATACTGATCCCTACCAGGACCACTACTGCTGCTGCTGCTGCTGCTGGCCGCATATGCTGCTGCTGGCAGTGGTGGTGGTGCGGTGGAGCCAGTGAACTCCCAGGTGAGCGCCAGGGCGTCCTTCAGATGTGCTGCCAAGTGCTGCAGCCCATAGTACGCCAGCCCCAGCTCCTGCCTCACTCCTGGATACTTCACAACCCAAGACAGCGCCACCACACATTCTGGGGACATGAACTCGCGCAACAGATGTGACGGCAGCAGCGCAGTCGGCGACGGCTGGCAGCCATCAGGGCACACAAACAGCGTGCCAGCGCCAAGGACTGCTACTGTGCCTGCTGCTGTGGGCACTGGCAGGCCTCTGAGCCAGCTGACACGACTCATGTTGAACGGGCAAGGGGTTGCTCCTGCTCCTGCTGCTGCTGCTGTGGACTCGGCCGCAACACTATCTACTGCTGTAGCAGCCGCAGTGCCATGCCCAGCTGCCTCAGGTGCCAATGGCTGCTGCTGCTGCTGCTGCTGCTGCTGGTGCTGGTGCTGCTGTGGGTCGTTCATAGCATCCATGACTGTGTTGAGCACGTCATCGATGCCTGCTGCCAGCTGGTTCTGCAGCTGACTAGCTAGCCCACGCAGCACCGTCAAGCCCCGGGGCCCCAACACATTACCTACTACTGCTGCTGCACCCTCTGGCAAGTTCTGCATCCCTGCAGTGCTGCTGCTGCCATTTGCGGCTGCTGCATGCACACCCGCAGCACTTGCGGCTGCTGCACTGCCTCCTGCGCCAGCACTGTCAGACCCAACAGCACCAGCAGCAGCAGCAGCAGCGCTGTCGCTGCTGCTGCGCCGATCCGGTGCTGCCAGGTCACTGCAGCAGAACTCCAGCAGCTGCAGTGCCTGCAGCGCGCTCAGCGTCGCAAAGGCAGGCGCCTCGCCAGGTGCCACCTGCCTCTCCCCAAGCCGCCGCAGCAGCGGCCTGAGCACCTGCGGGCTCACCAGCCGCAGGCCTGGTATGGCCGCTGCTGTCAGCTGCGCCACAACTGGCCAGGGGACATTGAAGAGTGGCAGGTGCTGCGTGATGAACTCGCGGGCCTCCGGCCCAAGCCCGGTGGCCGGTGCCGTTTGCTGGCCCTGCACAACGCTGGCTGCATTCAAGACGCTGCTGCCGCTCGTGATGCTCGTTGGCGAGCCCTGCTGTTGTGCCTGAGGCTGCTGCTGCTGCTGCTGCTGCTGTGGTGACTGTGTCGAGTTGTCCCTGGGTGGCAGGAAGGCCCCTTCCTGCAGGTGCACCAGCCGTCCGTTGTGCAGCTGCCATATGGGCAGGCTGGCCACAGCCTGGTACATCTGCGGGGTGGTTGTGGGGCACAGACAGGACAGGGTGACCGGGCGCGGCAGCTGTGTGCACAGCATGCAGTGTGCGCCTGACACATACTTAACGAACACTACAATACATTTGTCAAGCAGTTGACCACAATCCCCACTGGCGGCCGTTCACTGGTGAATTCCATTCGGCAACACCCCGCCCCTTCTTCCACAATGCGCACCAAGCTACAGACCCAGCTACAGTCACACCTACAGACCCAGCTACGGTCACACCTACAGATCCAGCTACGGTCACACCTACGGACCCAGCTACAAATCCAGCCATGTTCAGTGCGACTCACAAGCTTGAACGCGTATGCTGCGTCCGCATCACCAGTCTCCAGGGCCCTCACAAGCCCAGGCATGAGGCAGTACAGCCCCCTCAGCCGCATGTTGTGCAGCATCACCACCAGCTCCTGCCAGGCTGTCACAAGCGCTGACATACACTGCTGCTGCTGTTGCTGCTGCTGCTGCTGCTGGGTCAGAGGCTGTCTGCCAGCTGACACCTGCTGCTGCTGCGCTGGTGGCACTCCTGATGCAGTTGGGCTGGTCAGGTGCTGAGTGCCGCTGCTGTGAAGGTGAGAAGTTCTTGGTGCAGCTGGTGTGAACTTCATGCCTGCAGGGGCCTGGATGTTCACCATGAAGTTCTGCTGGCTCAGCAGACTCCGGCCGCTTGCTGGAGCTGCCACGGATGGGAACAGACCTGCAAGAAGGCACGTCAACAGCAGCTACCTGTCAAGTACAGCCTCACAAAGGTCTGGCTGCCTGTTCGCCTGCACCTGCGGCATGCAGTCGCACGCCTGCCACCCTGGAGCATGGTGCACCATAGCACAGCAACAAGGCAAGTGCAGCGAGCTCAGCACGGCTGAGAGCACTGCCACTGCTCCAAGCTGCCAGGTTGATCACGAACGGTGTGCTGCACTCACCGCCAGTAGGCGTGACGTGTTGCGCAGCACTGCCATCACTCCTTGTGCACACAGCCACCGCAGCAACCAAGCAAGCCGGCTTTGCAACAGCACCAGCACCCGCACTGGCTGGGCCAAGTACAGCACCACCTGCTGCTGCTGCGGCCAAGGCACTTGAGAGTGCACTGACAGGTGCTAGAGTTGCTGGGACCGCTTCAAACGCTGCACTGACCATGTACGTGAAGCTGTGTGATACAATCTCCTCAGTGCAGCTGCTGCCGCCGCCAGCACTGGATGCAGCAGCAACAGCAGCAGCATCTGTAGAGCTGCTGCTACTGCTCCTACTGTGCCACTGCTGCTGCTGCTGCTGCTGCTGCTGCTGGTGGTGGTCAGAACCATTCACTGCGTCCAGCTTTGCTGCTGCCATTGCTGCTGTTTGTTGATCCACGTGAAGTGCAGCACCAGCATCTAACGCTTCAGGGTCTGCTGAAACCTCTCGCTCGTATGCAACAGCTGCTGCTGCCGCTGTTCCAGCTGCTGCTTGGCCTGCAGCCAATCTCTGCAGCGCGCCAGGTCTGCACACAGCCTGCAGAGTCATCGGCCAGCAGTTCTTGTAACTGCTGCTGCTGCTGTTGCTGCCCCTGCTGCTGCCGCTGCGTGCGCCTGCTGCCATACGTGCCAGCAGCCCCCCAGGGCCCTGAAAGCTGTACTGCTTCTGCAGGTGGCGCGCCAGGTGCTGCTCAGCAATGGCACCTGCATTACCACATGCAGAGGCGAAGATGTTGCTGTATGAATGCATGGTCAGGACGACCTGATGTTGAGGCTGCAGCCCATGAGTATGGCTGTTTGATGTTGACAGGGAACAACTGAGGTTACAGCCAGTGTACAGCTGTAAGAGGCACGCTGCACTGAAGCGATGCGCATGCAGCTATGCAGCAGTAGAACAAGGAGTCGAGCTTTGCAGCTAGAAACACAATGCTGCTAGATATCTGCAGTTTGAACATTTCATAACAACATTGCAGCACCTGTACGTAGCGGCATGCTGCCAACCACGCTAGGCACCACAGAGCCCTGCCACAGCCGCTGCTGCTGCTGCTGCTGTGCTGGCAGGTGTGAAACTGCCACGCGCTGCATGTGCCCCAAGAACAGCAGACTCTTCGTCGCTGCAGGACCAAAGGCAGCAATCTGCGCGGCAGCAGCAGCAGCAGCAGCCGCAGATGTTCATGGCATGTTTCAACAGCTCACTGCAACAGCCAAGGCATCAGCAGCACATCAGGCGCTGCAAGCAGTTGCGCTGTATGTCACAGGAGCTGCCAATGAGGGTCACCAGAGCTGCAATCATGCACAGTAAAGGGGTTGCGCTGCCTGACGCTGCACAAACCACATGCTGTGCAAACCACAACATACATGCCATGTTGAGCACGCAGTGAATGCATCCTCCAGTGTGCTCGATCATCACCGTTGCCTACCTGCTGCCTGACATCTTCAATGCTCAGGCCCACCCCCCTGCCGCTCTGGCCCAGCTGCTTGGCGGCAGCAGCAGCCAACGCTGACCCGGCATACATACCATGCTGCTGCTGCAGCCGCAGCGGCAGCCTCAGATACAAGGCATCTGCCACAACAGGTGCGTCTGCGCCATCTGCTGTGCCTGCTGCACCTGCAGCCGCACTGCTGCCTGATGTCCTGCTGTTGCAGCAGGGCTGCCACACACGCCACTGATCTGCAAAGCGCTGTGAGAGGCCCGGCTGTGTGTGCCGCACCGAGCGGCCCCTGGGGGCGGGGCTGCGCAGCTCTGCTGCCGTCTGGGCCAGCGCAGCTCCCGAGGGGTCCCAGTAGCAGGTGGTGTCACCAGACATGGCCTGGAACAGCAGCACAGTACAAAAGGTACGAAGCACTCAGAGCTGCAACAGCAACCAGTTAGGTGCCCTTCGGTACAGCAGCTCTTTGCAGGGTGCCAGTAACAGGTAGTGCCAGCCGACAGGGCCTGCCAGACGCATGCAGCAGCAGCAACGCATGAGGGCGACACACCTCGCCACGATGAGACTATAGATGTTAGCCCATACAAAAGCATCTGGGCAGGTACAGCAAGGCCAGGTGCATCAGCGCAACTGCAGCATTAAACACGCAGTAGGCAAGGCTTCAGCGCTGCCTCTGCCTCCGTCACTGCGCACCTGCAGCACATCTGTGATTGCCCACACACTGGATAGGCCCATCTGCACTGCTGCTGCACCATCAAGCGCTACTCCTGGCCCTGACACACCACCACTGCTACCAGCTGCCGCCGTTGCCGCCGCCGCCGCAGCAGCAGCAGTGCAGCTGTTAGGCCTGGCTGGCATGAGCTGAGCCAGCTGAGCTGCAGTGAGGCTAAGGCCATGCAGCGCAATGCACAGAGATGGACCTGCAGTCCAACCAGGTCGAGCGGAGACAGCAGGCACCACTGTGAGCGCTTCATGAGCAGTTGCCAACATTGCAGCATGCAAACGGCGTCATCACGTCACTGAATTCGGCTGAAGCACAGCTGCTGTTGCGTCAACACACACCAGGTACGAGGTGCAGCATCTGTCTCGCTGCAACTGTGAGTGCATGGAGCCTCTGCAGCATACCTTGCAGCTTAGCCAGCCCTGGGTGCAGCAGGCTCTCTGAGGCATGCTGCCGTTCATCAAGTACAACCGACAGGCTGCAGAAGTGCCTGCTGCTGCTGCTGCCGCTGCTGCTGCTGCTGCTGCTGCTGCTGGTATTTGTTGTTGCAAGCTGGTCTGCCCATGACAGCAGCGCCAGCAGCACAGCAGCAACAGGGCCAGACGCTGCAGCTGCTGCAGGACCCACCATGGCGGCAGCGCCTACTGCAGCATCAACAGCACCGACAGCTGCAGCATCAGCAGCCGCACCAGCACTGCTGCTGCTCATGCTGGATTCTGCACCTGCTGTTGCTGGTGCATGCACTGCAGCAGGCGTGCCATGGCTGCTGCAGGTGGCCAGTACTGCAGCTGCTGCTGCTGCTGCATCGTCCAAGCCGGGACATGCGGTGTTGGTGGTGATCTGGTGGCTGACCTCGTGCTGGTACCTGCAGCAACAGCAGCAGCAGCAGCAGCAGCAGTTGGGCTAAAAACACAGACGTGCATACCATGCTTTTTGGTCAACGCCAACTAGCGTTGCATTGCATCCCACACAGGAGCAACAGCACGCAGTCCCCAAACAGCAACATCAACAGCAGCAAGCATTGAAAACAGAAAGACACACAGTTCCAAAATCAAGCAGCCAATATAAACATAGCAGCTGCGACAAACTTACCGCATGGATCTGACACCCAAGGCTTCAGCGGTAGCCTGGCTGAGCCCGTGGTGTGCCAGCCGCAGCCCTTCAGCCTCCAGCCAAGCAGCATCGTTGAAGTACAGCTCCCCAGGCGGCGCCATGATGCCATGCGCGTCCGGCAGCAGCAGCACGTCAGCTCCACCAGCCGCAGCAACGCTGCTGCTGCCGGCAGCTGCTGCTGCCGCAGCCTGGAGCGCTGATGCTGCTGCAACTGCACCGGGCTGCTGCAGCTGCCGAATGCTGCTGGATCCTGACAACAGCGCATGCGCTGCTGAGTCGGCGAGGGACAGCGTCAACACCAGTTGATCTTCTTGCAGGGGTTGGCCGGCAGCGCGCTCAGCAAGCACAGCCAGGGCTATGGCGTATGCAGCAAAGCCAAACTGCCGAGGCACTCCAATAGCTTGCAGTGCGTCTGCAGCAGCAGGGTGTTGCTGCAGCAGCACCTGCGGAACCACCCACAGTAACTGCGGCTGTGGCTGCGGCAGGAAACTGCCACTGTCTGCATCCTCCTGCGACCCTGCCACACCTTCCTGCTCAGACATGGCGGCTGTAGCAGGTGTCGCTGCTGCTGCTGCTGCTGCTGCTGCTGCTGTGTCTTTGTCTGTTGCTGCTTCTGCTGCTGCTGGTTGGTCAGGCTGTAGCGCTGCCACTGCAGGGAACGCAAAGCCATTCCCAACCCACACGCAGGGTGACACAGACAGCGTCATGTCCAGCAGCTGGTGCTGCTCGGGGTCGTTCAGGCAGCTGGCCAGGCTGCTGTACAGGGTACCTGCTGCCTCGCTCAGATCTGCTTGCAGGACAGGGTCGTGCACCTGCAGATGTGCAACAGGTACAGGTTCAAGCCGAGGCTTTAGAGGCAGTGCAATGTGGAGCGCGCTGACCTTCAATGGCAGCAGAATACAGCAGGATGAGACCTGCACGGAGGCGGCAGTGCCACCATGCGCAGTTAGCACGCGTTGGCTTACTGCAGCAGGTGACACGCAGCAGTGCACACACCACCTTTACATTGAAGGCTCGGCTGGCAGTACTGACTGCTTGCTCTTCTACAGGCCCGACAGGGTGCATCTTATCTAGTGCTTCAAATGAGCACAACAATGCAAACCAGCATGCTGGCAGAAGCAGCAGCAGCAATGGCAAAGGCAACAACCCAAATACTCAGCCTCACCCGGCAGTCACCTTGCCCAGCACCACCAGCTGAGCCTTTGCAACAAAAGAAACATGTGTGCAGCGGCTGCAGAAAAACCATATTGGCAGCACTGAGCCTCACCTGGCCAGCAGGGTACATCTTGCCCAGCTCCATCAGCTGCGCAACGGCGACTGACGGCCGCAGCAGCTGGCCCCCTGACCAGCCCATCAGCAGCTGCAGTGCCACACTGGGAGAGCCCCCAGCCAGGAGCCGCAGAGGGGCACTAACCAGCCAGGCAAGCTCCGCAGGAGCCACAAGCTTAGGCGCAACCCGCAGCACTGGCTGCTGCTGCTGCTGTCGCCCTGCAAGCGATGCAGCTGCTTCTTCAGTATTGCCATCTACACTGTCAGCAGCTGCGTGCGGCTGATTGCATGTCTCAGCGCGAACACCACCAGCAGCAGCAGACACCGCGGACGCTGCTGCTGGCTGAGAGTGGGGCCATGGTAGGGCGGTATTGGGTGAACTGACCAGCACAGGGCACCAAGGGATGCCCTGAAGCGATTTCAGCAGCGCTGCTTCCTCAGAGGTGGGAATGCGGTGGTGCTGAGCCCAGGCATCCAGCTGCTGCAGCAGCACTTGGGCTCTGCTGTGGGGCGTTGGGTCGTCCGCTGCGTAGGCTGCAATGCCCTCAGCAGCAACCAACAGCACCTACAGGCAGGCACCGAATGCAGCGGGCAACAATGCAACCTTCACCTTGTGCTGAGTGTGCCGTTGTCTGCGCTGCATTTGTGTATGTGTCACAACCACAAACAGCTCACAGGGTTGTTGGATCGGCTACTGCAAAAGTGATCAATGTGAGGTGAAATCATACCAAAAAGTCCCTGACACTCAGAGCTGCTGCATGTGATGTTAAGAGTTCTTAGTCACACGTGCATTCAGTCACCACTTTGGACAGTGTGAGCCACCCCAGATGAGCACAGTATCGACGCGCGAGAGAAAATTTAAACGCACAATTCAAGAGATCATGTCCATCCAGATACATCCAGATACGGAGCTTGCATACCTGCAGATCAACCTGCGTCTTCATGCCGCACATTGCCAAGCTATCCAGCAGCGTTGCCCCAGACTCCATGCCAGCTGCAGCTGCAGCAGCATCAGAGGCACCAGCTGCTGCTAATGCAGCGCTGCCGTCAAAGGGTGCTGCTGGGAAGTGCTGCAGAGGGTCCAGAAGCTGCAGGAACGTTGCATGACGGGGGTCAAACAGAGTCTTGGGGGATGCAAGCCACTGCTGCTGCTGCTGCTGCTGCTGCTGCTGCTGCTGCTGCTGGCCAGCCCCAGTCGCTGCAGCACGTGTCGGGATGAGGCGAAGGTCCCTGCAGGTGACAACAATGCCGAATGGGTGCATGCATTGACAAGGCAAGGTGGCAATGCTGTCCAACTGGGGGCAGGGGGTGAGAGGGAAAGGGAGGGGGGTCATGTACGTGGCTTGATAGGCAAGGTAAGTATGCAGCTTGGAAATGCTGACTGTGCCAGAAGGCTGCAGCAGCACACATGCACCACCTACCCAACCCCACGCACACATGCCACTGTGCAGCCACCGCCAACATTGCTACCAGTGGTTGCATCTGGTTAAAATTGTTATCACACAACAGGCGTGCTGTCACAAGCAATATCTTAATGTGATGTCCACCACTCCACCACTCACCCTAATACTGATGGCAGTGAGGGATCCTCCTGCACCAGCTGCTGCAGATTCTGCAGCACAAACACAAGGCTGGACACCAATCCGCGCTGCTCCAGCTGCTGCGGCGCTGCTGCCAGATGCTGCATCATAAACACACTCATTGGCAGCCGCTGCACGCCCAAGTGCTGCTGCAGCAGCTGCTCCTCTGCTGCTGACTCGCAGCGCAGGAACCTGCTACCCAGCACAGCGCTGCTGACGCCAATTGGAGCGAGCAGCAGTGGCGGGCGGCCGGCTTGCGCAAGTGCAGAGTGAATGGCGCGGCCTTCACTGCTTGCTTCAGCACCGGTTTGCTGAGGCAAAGGCTGCTGCTGCTGCTGCTGCTGCTGCTGCTCATTGTTCTCGTATGGCAGAGGTGGGTGCACCTCATAGATGGGCAGCAGCCGCAGCAGCTGCAGCTGATCTCGACTTAGCAAAGCTGGGGCAGCAGCGTCCACCGCATCTGTGTTGGTCGCTGCTGCTGCTGCTGCTGCTGCTGCTGCTGCTGCTGCAGCGGCAGGAAACCACTTCCTTTGCAGCAGGTAGCTGCGCAGGTGATGCCGCTCTGCAGGTGACAGCGTCGGCAGCAGCTGCTGCAGCGGCCTTCCTCCACTGTGCTGCTGCTGCTGTTGAACACCTCTGCTGCTGATGGTGCTCAAGCCTGCTGCTGCTGCTGAGTCAACAGCAGCCAAGGCATCTAAGACCCCAGCAGCAGTGGGCTGTTGCACAAAGGGCTGCAGCGCTGGGCAGTGCAGCTGCTGACTCAGCAGCTGGCAGTCCAGCAGGCAGCAGCCCAGCTTCTGCAGTGCTGATGTCAGCGCCTCAGTCCAGTCACCCCCTTGCAGCACCTGCGAGCAGCGCACAGGCAAACAGATATGAATGAGTGCACATGCAGAGGCAGTACAATAGGGCATTACCTGGCTGTGACGAACATGAGCAGCATGCATACTGCTATGCAAGTAGGAAGAGCCCTGGTGCCTGACTTTGCATTAGGTCAGCCCAGCACACGCATACCCAGTGATACACAGCGGCTGGCAACAAAGCATAACAAGACCGCAATATAGTTGTACTGGCCGCATCGCACCTGAGCCGGCCGCTGCAGCAGACGCAGCTTGCCCCCAGCCACTGGCAGCACAGGCCAGTGTGCCACATCAGCAGCGTCACCGCGCTGCGCCATCCACTGCCACAGCAGCCTGATGAACTCCATGCTGGGCTGCTGCTGCTGCTGCTGCTGCTGGTGTGCTTCTTCTCGTTGCTCAATGTTCCTGCCGAGTGTGTGGTCTTGCCCAGTACTGCTGCTAGCTCTGTCCCAAGACACCTCCAGCTGGCCAAACCATGCACGCGGCAGCAGCTGCGGCAGGATGTGCTCATCCAAGCTCCTGCAAGTCACAACCCGAATGTTGCTGACACCTGCCGCTGCAATCTGCAGTAGCTGCTGCTGCAGCCTTAGGCCAACACCAGGGTGCAACAGCTGACTTGGCAAGCGAGACAACAGCAGCTCTTCCGGGGCGTGTGCAGGCACATACAGCCCTGCACCTGCTTCACTGGAGCCTGCTAGCGCGCGCTGTCTGTTGCTGTGCTGCCTTGAGCTTAACCTGATAGGCTGGGTGCTGCCATCCGCTGCAGGCAGCAATGGCAGCCCAACCAGTTGGTGCAATGCAACCAGCAGCTCTGTTACATGCTGAGGACTGCTGCTGCTGCTGCTGCTGCTGCTGACAGCATGTCCAGGCACGGCAGCTGCAGCATCTGCATGACTGCGGCTGCTGCCTGCGGCGCCATCGACATCAGAAAGACAGTACTGCAGCAGCACTGCTGCAGCTGGATGCCCAGCATTTAGCTGCTGCTGCTGCTGCCGGCGTTGCTGCTGCCTCTGCAATGCTTGTGCCAGCTGGCTAGGATTTGAGCCCAGCAGCTTCCTAGCCAGAGCAGGGCTCACCTGCGGAGCAAAAAGGACGTTGTTAAGTTGCCCACTGGTTGTGGCAGCAAGCAAGAAGTTTGCAGAAATGCAGGAGCGCGCCAGGATCGCCGGGACACTCTGCTTAAGGACCAATACTGTGGCTGGTGGCTGGACAATTACAGCCTACTTGACGTAGCACTACGACGGCAGTGCATTGAGCACCTCAAGCTGTACCGATACACCAAGTATGGTGCGCTGCAGCACACCAGCTGGTGCAGCTGCAGCTGCAACTGCAGCAAGAAGATGCCGGCCCAGGGCCAAAGGACATCCCCCTTGTTGATCTGCATGTGCTCACCTGCTGTGCGCCTGGCGTCCACTGCAGCAGGCAGTGCTGCTGCTCCTCACTCAGTGACATCACCAGCGGCACCCCACACGCCACCAGCAGCTGCGCCAAGTAGCTGGCAGTTGCCCCCTGCCCTACGTGGCCCTGCACCACTGCACCTGCTGCTGCTTCATCGCTTCCTGCTACGTCAGATGGGCCTGCAGCTGCAGCTGCCTCCTCTGCCGGAACCAGCTGCTGCTGCTGCTGCTGCTGCTCTGCATTGCCAACTGCATGAGCCCTGCTGCTGGCCACAAAGCATGCAGCATCCGGCAGCAGCGCCTGCCTAGGTGTCAGCCACGCCCCCTGCCCCACCGGACTCCACAGAACAGGCTGCTGAGCTAGCCGAGCATACAGCGATGCTGCTGTTTGTAACCACGGCTGAGGAATGGACCCCCCTGGGCCGGCTGGCAGCAGCTGCCAGAAGGCCTTGGTGGGGCCGAGCAGCTGCGCTGCTTCTAGCAGCAGGGCGGCGTAGGCTGGGGCCACTGCTGCTTGTAGCAGGGCCTCATTCCACTGTAGTTGCAGCAACAGCAAAACAGCACCATCAGCAGCTATTTTGATGGAGTGTGAGAAGGAAGTATTTGGTGTAAACAATACAGCGATGAACACAGCAGCATACAGCAGCCGGAACAGCACGCGCTAGATGCGCCAATACTCAACCATGCATGACGAAATTACGGCTGATGACACTTTCCCAAAGCCGTACCTATGTGCGCGACACATGGATGTGCCGCGCTGACAAACACCTGTCCAAACGCCTGCTTGCACGTACTCGTGTGTGCTCAGACCGCAGCGGTTTGCAGCCGAACTTGCAGCACACACATGCTGTGCTGTGCTGCGAGCTGTGGCGCACCTGTGCGCGCAGTCGCCCCGCTCCCGCCATGTCGCTGCCGTGCCACACGTCCCTGCGGTTGCTGCTCAGCTCAAAGTAGCCGTTGATGTGGACGGGCAGGCCAGTGGCCGCAGGCAGCGGCAGGAAGCAGAACGCACGGCCTGCCAAAGCACCTGCAGCATCGGCCCTGCCTAGCCCTGCATCCGCATCGCCTGACAGCGACAGCTTGCTGCTGCCGCTGCTGAGACGTGCAGCCACGCCAACCCATGGGACCATCTTCACTTTCTCATCCCTCCACGCCTGCAGGGCCAGCGCCCTCGCGTCACCCCCACCCAGCTGGTGCACACCAGCCACTCCTCCCTCATGACCTCAACAGCACCTGAACAGCCAAGCCCTGCGCCAGCATCACGCAACACACATGACGCCGCTGCTGAGGTCGGGGCGATACCGTTAGCCGCTGGGGCAGCGCCAGCGTCAGCTGCACCCGGCCGATGCTGCTGGGCATCTGCTGCTCCGGTGTGGATGCTAGGCGGCGGTAGAACGCGTCAAGCTGCTGCGCACCGCTACCGCCGCCACCAGCTGACACAAACTTGGTGATGGGCTGCTGCAGCGGCCCTGAGCCTGTGCGAGAGAGGCGGGTCAAGAAGTGGGTGAGGGTGTGGATGGGCTGCGCATATGTTAGATGAACTTGCTACATCAAGACAGGTTGCTACAGTGAGACTTTGACATGCATAGACGTGTGCACAGGCAGGTGATGGCAGGCCTGCGAGCGAAAACCTTGCCAACCGCGGCGAGCAGGAGCATATGCTGCTGCTGCTGCTGCTGCTGCTGCTGCTGCTGCGTACATACACTGATGAAACAGCAGCAGTTGAAGAGGCAAGGCCGGCTTCCAGAGCCTGAGCAGCCGCAGTGCTCTGACTCACCATCAAGTGATGAAAGCACTGCCCTGAACAGAAGCTTGGGCTCTTCGTCACAAGCACCGCCAGCTGCTGCTGCTGCTTCTGCCACTCCTGGCAGCTTTGCACCTGATTCACTGACATCCCCCCATTACCACTGTTGAATGATGATGATGATGCACCGCCAAGCTCTGCATCTCCCACCACGTACACCTCGATTTGGCGTAATGACTTCAGAAACAGCAGCGCCTGGGGCAGCACGGCAGCCAGGGACTGCAGCAGCCCCAAGGCCTGTCCTGCTGATGTGGCACTGGCTTTGATATCGCTGGCTGCTGCTGTGCTGCTGCTGCGTAGAGGGAAGCGGAACAGGGTGCCCTGGAAGGAGCCCTGCGACAGCAAATCATTGAAAACCCAACACATTTGTGGCGCATATCAGAGCAGTCAATATAGCCGCCACACGGCATCCCCCCTCACATCAGCAAGGCACTGACGTATGCTCTGCAGGCAATCCACGGCTCGTTATGTATAGAGCCGCTGCCCAACTTATCACCAAGTGAGCCACAGCTGTCCCGGCACCACCAAATACACTCTCGCTGCTGTCTCACCTCCATGCTGCAGCCAAAGTGCATGTAGGGCGACAAGGCGTCAGGAAACTGGCGCAGCAGGTTGCCGCCACCCCTGCTCAGGTTGATGCGCAGGCCAGGCTGCGACGCACTGGCACCTGTGCGGGAGCATAACAAATGCAACGTCAACAACTGACAAGGAACACCAACATGAACTACAGCAGCATCACGTTCGCCAGCCCAAACCCCGTGTTTGCCTGAGCTGAACGCAGGGGTGCAGCGCGCGCTGATGACAGCGGCAGTGTGCACACACTGGCCGCGCACCTGGCAGGTACTTTGCGTGCGGGTCAAACAGCACGAGGTGCTGCCCTGACACGAAGCTGGGCAGGTCTGTCAGGTGGTACACCGCATTGAACCCCAGCCCGAACCTGCAGGCGCGACATAAACATGCCACATCAGCAGACTGGTGTTATAGGACACGTGAGCCAGCCGCCACGAAGGAACCGACTGTGGTGTGGTGCGGCCGGATTGGGCGGGACAAACGGAGGGACTGAGTATGGTCGACTAACGAAGCTGAGCAAGGCGGCTGTCAACACTTGGAGTGCAAATGGCTGCTTGTCGGCTCCAAAGGGCACTTGACCCGGAACGCACGATTGCTGCGCACTGTTCGACGATGCAAAGACACCTTGCAGCTGGCTGGCTGCTGTCTGCACCGCGGCAGTGCATCCAGAGTGCTGGCGTTGCTCTAGCAGCCGCCGCCCGCACCTGCCGATGGCTGCCGGCTGCGCCATCTTGCCGTCCTGCCCGATGCGCGCGATGGCAGCAAAGTCGCCCGGGCTGAACATGGCGTCGTTGAACGCCAACAGCGCGGGCCCCTGCCACGCAGCCATGCCTGGGCCCAGCAGACTTGACGTGCCGTGCTGCCGCGCATCGAGCAGGAATGAGGCCCTGCTGGCGCCTGCATCATCTGCGTTCTGGACCAGCTCCAGGAGCACGCCCGGGCCCTCTGGGTAGTCCTGTCGATGCAGGCAAAGGCAGGTGTGCACCAGGCATGGTGAAACAGGCATGCTTGAGCAGGCAGTTCTGGTATGTTGACAGACAGTTTAACTCTGAATGAGCATGAAGCATGCAACACACCTAAGCAAGATAGCCTTAAATGCCATGTCACACAGCAGCGGAAGGCAGTGAGCGTGCCACTTGTGACCAGCTGTGACGGCTGGTGACAGAGTGGTGACAAGCTGCAGTCCCCACACTGCTGATTCCTGATTGTGCATAAACTTGCCATCGTTTGCCCTAGGTTATTTTAGTTGGAGCACACTAGCTGGGACCATGAGTGCATCCGCTGACACAGCCAGCACCAAACTGTCCTAGGACTTGAAAGCTTGTTTTCAGAGCAGAAGTGCCTCAGTGGTGCCATGCACGTGCCAGGCGTGCAATACAAGCGAGGCACTCATTCTAGCCACACCTCAGCAGACACAATGCTTGAAATGGCATCTCAGATCCAGCAGCCCCCATTCTGCATTGTACATGTGTAATGCAGAAGCTGACCTGCATCTCACTTGCACGTAGCATTGGCCAACTACGGGCAAGCTATACTGCCCTATCAGATACCCCTGGAACGCTAAATGGTGACCTATTTTCAACTAGACCGTGAATGAAGAACACCAGACAACAAAAGCACAAAGTAGCACCAGCAAAGAAGCGAATCATGCAATGGACAAGGTAATGCCGATGTTGCCACTGGTACAGGTAGGATGTGCTGCAGCCGTGTCTTCAGTGCCAAGTTCTGTGCCATGCTCCCTCTACGTGCACTCCTCCCACCTACAGCGACTCGACCAACCCGGCATGTCACCGTACAACGCTGCATATGCGCGCACCTGTATGATGTGCCGCAGCCGCGTCGTCAGCGCCTCACTCTGCCCAAACGCCTCCACAGCCCCGCCAGCACCAGCCAGCCCCAGCGTTAAGCAGTCGGCAGAGGCCGCCAGCATCAGCCGGCGGCGCGACGCGACGCCCAGCGCCTCGGCAACAGGCGCTGACACGCGTGGATGCACCAGCCTCAGCTCACCCTCCAAGCCTGCACAGGGACAGGCACCATGATGAGAGGCTGGTGGCTCTGCCTTCATTTGTGGCTGAATGCAGAGCAGATACAGAGGTGTGTGTGTGTGTGTGTCTTGAAAGGCTTCAGCTGTCCACCTGACATTAGCATGGAAAGCAACACGGCACAGATGACAGGACAAGGCGGAGCCTTCCAGCCAGCCAGCAGAATAAAGCCACTTAGCAGCTACATAGACAGTGCTGCACGTGCTGTCGAGGCAACACAACTACTGCAATACAGACACACGCCCCTGCGCCTGTAAGACCCTGTGCAAATGCCATTGTCACAATAAATAAAATCAACAGCAGGATTTCAAACGGAAACTGAAGCAACCTCACACCTGCCGTTGGTGCATCCAGCCAGGGTGCGTCATCATATGCCAGCTCAGCAGCCGGCCGCAGCACGCCCTGGTCATCAGGCACCAGCAGCACCTCCATCTGCTTGCCGCCAGCTGCAGCGGCCACATCGCCAGCTCGCCGACCAGCAGTGGCACCCCCGCCTGACGCCCCAACAACGTCTGCAAGGGCCTGCACCACTGCAAGTGCTTGGGCCAGCTGCTGGGGGGCCAGCGCACTGCCTGCTGCCTCGCTGCCCAAGTCCTGCAGTGCGCGCAGGCAACAGCAACGACACAAGGTCACCAGCCTGATCAAAAACCAAGGCGTGTAGCATGCACCGTGCAATACAGGATCGGCAAAAGATATGGTTGTCAGCTGCCAGGAGGGGCGATGGCCTGTGCCCGTGCTGATCCCTGGGCATGCAGTGCCATCAACATCGTCATGATGGACGCCGCAGCCTTGCCATGATGAGATCCTGTGCTGCTGCTGTGCACGCAATACTATCACCGTATTTCAAATCAGCAACGTGCGCACCTGCAGCAGTGTAGTATACTGTGCTGCACTGAAGGCCTCCTGTGCGCCCAGCGCTGCCAGCAGCTCCCTGAAGGGGCTCAGCTCCAGCGGCAGCACATACAGGTGCGGGGAGAGGTCCAGGCCACCCTGCAAAGAACAAACCCAGCAATCAGCCGTATGGTGCAGATGCGGTTGTGACAAGTGCAGTAACAGCAGCTTTATTTGAATAGTTGCCTGCAGGTGAGTCTCTTTTGTCTGGTTCTGCACAAGCAGCATGCATGGCACCACAAGCGTGCACCCACTGCTGATGAAAGGTACAGCAAGCTCAAGCACCGCTACTGGCCACACCAAACATCTGCTGTGTCGTAGTACTGCTAAGGAAACCATATACCATACCCATGCATGGAGGCAACGCACCTTGAATGCCACCCGCTCTGCAGGGACGAACCCATTCCCGACCCACACGGTGGGCTGCCCCTCCAGCAGCGCGGCAGCAGCAGCCAGCTCCTGCTGCTGCAGCGCAGCCAGCGCTCCATACAGCACAGGCACCACACGCGCTAGCTTCTGCGCTAGCGCCGCATCCTGCAGGCTGCGGTGAGCAGCGCCAAGTGCTGCCAGCTGGCTTGCAAGTACGGCGCCTGGCAGCTGGGAGCTCCAGCCCAGGCCTGCCAGCATCACCGGAGACCTAAACGGCAGGGCAGGGCAGCAGCCGCAGCAGCAGCAGTTGTGGATGTACATCTAGGAGTTGGACAGGCAGACAGGCAGGCAGGCAGGCAGGCAGACGGAAAGACAGACAGACAGTCACCAAGTAACTGGCAGCGAAGCACCAACGTGGGTGGCGTAGTATGTGGGAGGCAGAACCCCGCAGTCAACACAAACGTGTAACTCCTCCTCTCTCCTCTCTCTCCAATTGTTTGCCAGTGCTAGCACAAGCGATACTGAGGTTACACGCGGCTGTCGCTGATCGCTGCTTTGAGTCATGCTACACCAGCAGACTGCACGCTGGCAAATGCGCACATGCAACGGCAGGGTGCTGCTGCGCATGTCTGCAGCGTCTGTGTGCCCACCTGCAGTCGCCATCCACCACGCTCATCACCGCCGACACCAGCCAAAGATCACTCCTCGGCCTGGCTGCGCATGGAGCAGCCAGCCGCCGCTGCTGCTGCTTGCTACAGGCATCTGCGGCGGCTGCGATGCCACTACCACTGCTGTCACCTGCTGCTTCAAGTTTACTGCCTGTCTTCTGCTGCTGCTGCTGTTGCTCCTTGTCCCTCCACGGCAGGGCAGGGTCAGGTGGTGCCGCGATAATGGGGCACCAGCACGTCCTGGACAGCTCAGCCCACTGGGAAGATGTCAAGTGCGCCTCCTGCTGCTGCCGCTGCACCTGATCAGCGTCATTGGCACTTGCTGCCAGCCCATCGACATTGAGAGAAGCCAGCTGCTGCTGCTGCTGCTGCTCTCCTTTGCCACCCATGCCACCCCACAAGTTCTGCATGGCTGAAAACAGCCCAGAGCCAGGTGCGCCTCGTCTACCCTGCACCTGGGCCCTGCTGCTGCCTCCCTGGGTTGCGGGGTCAGGCCCACTGCTGCCAAGCCTGCTGTGATGCGCTGTGGCGGCAGCAACGGCTGCTGCTGCTGCACTGGTGATGGCCGTGTGGCGGCCAACGAGACGCTCTGCCTCTGTGTCAAGGTATGACAGGAGTGCCTGCAGGCACACACGCCAACATTGCGGCAGAGGGCTTGCTGCAGCGGAGATGTGATGACACTGAACTGCAGGCGGCATCACCATGACACGCCAAGCAGCAACAGACACGCACTAAGCCTCATCACATGATCATACCTTTTCATTGGCAACTTGAAGTGTGCCCGTGCCCGTGTTTAGGTGGTGCATGCTCACACGCAGTCTATCAGTGCTTAGTAGCTACACCCCACACCCAACATCCCAGGCGCTGCACAGGCCCTCGCCCCCTGTCCGCACCTTGCCACGTGCCACGGCCATGTCCTCGTCTCCCTCCCTTGCAGTTCTCTCAACATAGCGCGCAGCCAGCAGCAGCGTCCCAAGGTCGGCGCTGCTGCGCAGCCCTAGCTGCTGCAACGCAGCAAGGTTGCTGAAGCCACCACCATCACCGCCACCATCAGCTTGCAGGGTTGCCCCAGCTCTAGACGTTGCTGCTTCTACCGTTGCGCAGAATGCGGCAGCAGGGAAGCACGCATCAGGGTCCAGCAGGGCGACCAGCTCGGGCACGCGCGGGTCGTACAGCTGGCTGGTGGTGTGCAGCTGGCCTAGACTGTTGGGGACGAAGGACGTCTGCAGTTGCAGTGACAGGGTAGGTGCAGAAAAATGCAGTGCTAGGGAGAGACATTGCAGGGATAAGAGGATTTGTGCAGGATCAGGCGGAACATCAAGTAGGCAGTGCAAAACAGCAGGCTGTGTCCCAAGTCAATCAGCATGCATACAACTGTGGGCAAATCCATGACCATGCAGAGGAAACGCACCAGATGACATCGAGGCTTCATGCGAACCTGGGAGGCCCTGCCACACTATGAGTGGCATAACACCAACATACACTGAGAAAGCATGCTGATAACACGCTGACATAGGCAGCAGCAGCAGCAGCAACAGCATCATGGCACCCACCTGAGCCAGCAGTTGTGTGAACATCCTGTCCTGCTGCTGCAGCTCTGACAAGCAGCGCAGCATCTGCAGCACAGCAGCATCCCTCACGCCCTCTGGCAGGGATGACAGCTGCGGCAGCAGCACATCCCTGTACACACGTGCAGCGGAAGGCGCGGCTACGCCCAAGTGGCGAGCCATCACTGCAGCCTCTTGCTCTGAGGAGGCTTGCAGGAAACGGCTGTCCAGGGCAGGGGTGTGGATGCCTGCAAGCACATAAGTTGCATGCAAAGAGAAACAAGCAGTGAAAGCACTGACCCATGGGGAGGTGCCGGGAACCCAGAACGACGGCATAGGCACCTGATCATCAGGCCGGCAGGTGCTAATCTGCCTGGCTGTTGCTTACAGCAAGCTATATGCATGTTCTGCATCATGTACTTGAACTGCTCGCTGTCTGGCAGCGGCTTGAGGGCGAGTTCTGCTGTTGCACTGGGCGTGCTGCTGATTTCAGCACGCCCAGCGCAACAGCAGAGACAGCCCTCAAGCCGCTGCCAGACAGCGAGCAGTTCAAGTACATGATGGTGTGGGAGCTACCCTCAGCAGCGGTGCTGCGGCAGCCGGAGCTGGTGCTGCAAGACCTCATGCAGATGACCGTGGAAAACAGCAACACACATCATCTGCACGGCAATGCACCCTGCAAGACTTACCTGCAGGGGCCAGGCAGCAGCCAGCTGCCAGAGCGACTGTACCCTGCTTCGCCAGCTCTGCCTCCTGCTCCGGCTCAGCTCCCTGCTTTGCACCTGCTGCTGCACCTGTCACCTGCTGTGCTAACTTGCTGTTGGCGAGCTCATACAGCGGCAGCTGCTGCGCCACCAGCAGCAACGCACGCATGCCAGCAGCATCGCCAGCGCCAGCACCAGCACCAGCAGTAGGCGTGGTGGTGAACCACCGCTGCTGCAGCAGGAACGCACGCAAGATCCGCGCATCCCCCACAGTTAACCTACCGCCCGCGTCCTCTCCTGCAAGCTGCTGCTGCCTACTCAACTCATGCCCAAATACTACGCTACCACCCCAGCCAAGAGCAGCACAAACTGCAGCTGCAACGCCAGCGCCGCTAGGCCGGTGCACGCAGTGCTGCAGCAGGGCCTCCAGCGGCAGTTCAAACCCTGCTGTGTCCAAGACATAGCAGCCAAGCTTCTCCAGTACTGCTGCGAACCCATCTGGCCAGTTGTCAGCGCCGGGGGCTATTACAGGCGAGCTGGCCAGTGTCTTCAGCGGTACTAGCCGTTTGCCGTGCACGGGCAGCAGCGGCCAGCTGGGTGATAGCAGCAGCGGCAGGTATGCCCGACGGACTGCCAGCCACTGCCAAAGGCCCTGCAGCCACTCCCTGCCCACCAGCACAGGCAGCAAGGCAGCAACAGTACACCGGCACCATTGCCAAATGGGTATTGCCAGCATGCAAAGGCAGCATTACAGGTGATTCGTTTCAGATTGCTTCTTCGCAACGGAGCATACCTGTTGAGCTGCAAGCATGTGCGGCACATGTATGGCTGCGTCCCCAGCAGCAACCACAGCACACATGTATGGCTAGTCCCTCAGCAGCACAGCACACAGGGCTCGGCAGATGCTGCTCACCAAGTCACAAGGTCACTGCCTGCGCTGCTGCTCATCACTGCCGCCTGCGTGTCGCCACCCGCTCCAGCTCCTGAACCTGCAGCAGCACCTGCTGCGGCGTCCCACGTCACAGCCTTTGCATGCTGCCAGGCATGAGGCAGCAGCTGTGGCAGGATGCTTGCAACCAACTGCTCCACACTGAGCAGCTGCAGGTTGAGGCAGCCGTAGCTAGCAGCCAGGGAGAGCTTGGCAGTCAGGGCGGGCCTAACAGCTCGTGATCTAGCAGCAGGTGCTCTGCATAGGCAAAAACACAGCAGGAGCACAAAGAGTCGACCAGTTAATGCAGCTGCGCAGGGAGTAACCTTGTGGTTGGGGATGAGCAGCAGATGCTGCAGACATGAAAGAATGAATGCGACGTATCCGGGAGCAACAAAAGAGGTGTTTGCGCACGCACAGCATAGGCACATGCCAAGCTCAAGCGACTAGGAGGATGGTGATCGCCTTCTGCAGGTGCTCACACAGCAGCGGGCACAAGCTGCGCTGCATGTTGACCAGTACCAGCTGTCATAGTCTGTGCTCTGAACAAGGCGTCGCACTTGTTCCACCAGACACACTCACTCTGTGACCCAACCAGCAGCAGCTCCAGCTCCTCCGTCACAACAAACACCAGCTGCTGCTGCTGCTGTTGCTGCTGCTGTTGCTGCTGCTGTTGCCGTGCCTGCCCCCTGCTCAGTGCCTTGCTATACTCAGCCACCTTGCCCAGAGAGCCATCTGCCAGAGGCAGCAGCCGCAGCTGCAGCAGCTGCTGGCATGAGCCAGCCCCCATGGACAAGTCAACATCAGCCAGGCAGTACGCCAGCAGCGGTACAAGCTGCGTCTCACGCTGCAGGATGGTCATGCGGTCTGCATGTGCTGCTGCTGCTGAACGCGCTGCTGCTGGGGTGCAGGACTGTGGCAGCTCCGGCTGCAAGGTGTAGAGCAGTGCAGCAGTGCAGCGCAGAGGAACAATGCCTCAGGCACATGTTGACATTGTACTGCAGAAGCGAGCTTGAAGATGTGGTATTCGAGAACGTGGCATGTATTAGGATTGGATGGACACATCCAGTGTATTGCTCGCGGGTAACTTGTTCTGTTGCATGTTTACAACATGCTCATATCAGGGTGGCTCATACCATGTGTGGTGAAACATCATGTAGGGTACTCCGCAGCAGCATTCAATGTAGGCAGCGACACTGATTAGGAGTAGCAGCAGCAGCAGCAGCAGTGGCAACGGCAGCATTAGCCGCAGCAGTAGCTCACCAGGTACTTCTGCATCATCAGCAGCACGCCAGCAGGCATGTCCAGCAGCGGCATGTCAAGCAGCAGCAGCGCCTGGCCCAAGGGCCCCAGCCCATCAATGCTGCTGCTGCTGCTGCTGCTGCTGCTGCTGCTGCTGCTGCTGCTGCTGCTGCTGCTGCTGCTGCTGCCGTCTATCTGTTTCATCATCGGGGGCTGCTGCTGCTGCTGTGGTGCATGCTGCAGCACGTTCTGCTGCGCCTCGAGAGCCGTCAGCAGATGCAGCGGCTTCTGCTGCAGGCACGCTGCATCAGGGAACACACACTTGCTGATGGCCAGCCAGCGGCCCCCATGAGCAGCTGTCCACAGCAGCGGCTTGTCTGGCAGTTGGCCGTACAGCTGCCGAACCACCCCCTGCCATGGCTCTGGGGCATCTGTGCTCGGCCACAACCTGCGGAGTGAAACAGCATACAAGGGCACCCAAAAGAGAAAAATCAAAAGGGCTGGATTCCAACCGTGCACCCAGGCTTGACAAAGACTGCTGCAACTTGACAGAGACCGCCGCAACATTTTTGCCCTTGTGCTGTAGCTTGAGCAATCTAACAGAGACGGTGCACTCCAGAGGCAGAAACTAGTGCAGTGTGCTGCGCACCTGGCGTACTGCTTGCCACGACCCAGCAGCCGAGCAGCAGCAGCCAGCAGGTCCAGGTAGGCTGGCGCCACCACCAGCTGCAGCAGCGCCTCATTCCACTGCAGCACAGAAACAACGCATCTGCTTGTACCACAGCGTGGTATGATACACAACTAGGCAGTACAACTCCAGCAGTTCCTGTACAGGCATGCCAACACATCTAATTGACTGCAGACATACTCCAGTAACGCAGGCTCACATGTGCCATTCATGACTACAAACCAGAGCAAGCAACTAAGCTGCATGCATCTGCTGTGCCGCACCTGTGCGCGCAGTCGCCCCGCTCCCGCCATGTCGCTGCCGTGCCACACGTCCCTGCGGTTGCTGCTCAGCTCAAAGTAGCCGTTGATGTGGACGGGCAGGCCAGTGGCCGCAGGCAGCGGCAAGAAGCAGAACGCACGGCCTGCTGGCTGCTCCTGCTGCTCTGCATTTGTGCTGCTGCTTATTTCAGCAGCTACTGCTCCCCAGGCTACCAGGGGCACCTGGAACTGCTTGCTAAGCTCTGTGGCCATTGACAGCAGCTGCTGCTGGCCCCGGCGTTGGCAGACTAGGAAGCTGGTGGACTGATCTGTATCATGGGTTGCGTCCCTGCAAGGCACAGAGGGCAGGAAGAACTTGAAAAGGGGTCAGTTGAACAAGCAACAGCTGCCCAGACTGCAACTTGAAGGACTGCTGCAGCTGGCCATGCGAAGCGTTGACGCCTCCTGCCGCACACGATCACCAGGCACAGGCACTCAAAGCAGCATCAAAAGGGGCTTGCCACACATATATGCGCACCTATCAAGTGCTGCCCTGGAACGCTGGTGGGTACATCCACACCAGCATCCGCGGGTCATGCACGTCCCTACACACGCGTGCACCAACCTTGTGAGCATGTCCAGCTGGTACGTGCCGGCCACCTGTTCCTCGGCAGGCGCAGCTGCAGCATGAAGAAACAGTGCCCGCTGCCGCAGCATCGCCACACTCGCATTCGCCACACCGCAGCTGAACAGCAGCTGTGGCTGCGTTTGGCCCGGCAGCAGCTGCAGCACTTCAATGCTGCGGATGCTCTTGAGGAACAGCAGCACCAGCTGCACCTCTTGGCGCAGGTCATCCAAGAGAGCAGAGATTGACTCTGGCGTGTACACCTGGCAGTGACAGCAACAGCAGCAGCAGCAGCAGCAGCAGTGCCGGCGGCAGCCATATTGAGGAGCATGCAGCCAAGCCCACCGCTGCATACAAGGGAAGAAGAGAGTGGGCCCAAGCAAAGTCGCCACACCAGTAGCTGCTTTTCTTGTGCGCTGCAATGCTGCGCGGTGCATGCGGGAGCCGCTGCTGGCCGCAGCAGTGGCGGCTGTTGGGGCTGGGGATGATGGCTTGATTCAGCTCACGCACCTGCTTGGATATGGTGCTTGCATCAGCTTGTGCTTGCGAGCGCAGAGGGAACCGGAACAGCGTCCCATGGTAGTAGCTGGCTGTGTTGCACCCAAAGTGCTGGTAGGGTGCTGACTGGTGGGCCAGTGAGGGCTGCAGGTCGTGCTTCACAAAGTTGATCTTCTTGCCAGGGTTTGCTGCGAGGCAGAAGGTGGCATGGCAGAAGGTGGCCAAGCGGTACCACCCAGTCAATGAGAGGGTGTGGTGACAGGCAGCAGTGCAGAGTGCGCAGCATATGGCAGCTGCTGTTGACCGCTGTGCAGTTGAGGCTGCAAGGCACCTGCTGCGCTGTCCAGCTAGGCAGCTGGTTGGCTCACCTGCTGAGATTGCTGGCAAGTGCTTGCAGTGAGGGTCAAAGACCACCTGCAGGTGCACACGCGCAAACAGTGAGCAGTAGCAACACAGCCTGGTCTGGCCAGGTCTGCCACACCGCCACGGCATGCTCATCACCATGGAAAGCGCACCCAAGTGATGATGACAGCACAACCACGGCATTACTCTGCAGTACGGTCAGTGTAGACCCCAGGGTAATGCCTTGTGTTACGGCATCAACGCATAACAGACTACTTTATGTGAGCAGGTAGACACAATGAGCCGCCATCCTTGTGTCAAAACCCCGCCCGTTGGTTATGACGAAAGACAAAGCATGTTGTTCCTGCAGCGCTAGGCCAGCCTTGGCCAGGCAGCTCACCAGGTGCTCCCCAGACACAAAGCTTGGCACATCCGTCAAGTGATAGATGGCGTTGAAACCCACACTGCAGCAGCCGCAACACAAGCACAGACTTTTTGTTACCTACAGCATGCAGCACCTCGCAGGAAAACTCACGGCAGCGCATGAAGCAGGTTGCAGCTGCCCACTAAGCCTGGGTGCGCCACAGCCCAGCCGATGGTGCAGCCATGCTTCAGTGAACCTCCATGCAGTGACGGCGTGGTTGGCGTCTGGGCCTTGGCGCCGCCTGGCCCAGTGTCCCACCCAGCCCTGCCTGCTGTCCCCTGCCTGCTGTCTGAAAGACAGCGGCCATTTGGGCACCTCACGATGCTCACCCTGCACTGCTGGCACAGCCTGCAGCACAGCCGGGCATGCAGATCAGCCACTCACCCAAACCTGCCTGTCTTGCCGAGCTGCTCCCGCTTCTTGCTGTCACCGATCCTGCTGATGGACTCAAAGTCCTTCTCACTGAACACGCCGTCATTGAAGCTGAGCAGTGCAGGGCCCTGGAACTGACCCATGGCGGGGGACAACACAGACTCTGCAGGCACAAGTCAGAGCAGCAGCAGCAATATCAGCAGCCTCAACATGCAGCCAGCACATATCTAACTAATTATTAGTCAATGACTCTGGCCCAGAGGCAGTGAACCTGCAGCGTAGCCGCCCACCAGCTTGCAGGACAAAGGAAACCCAAACACAACTGCCGGTTTCCAGCACACTAAAGCAGTCCACGCATAACTGCAGGCAGGGCAAGCAAACGTCACATCCTGCCACGCGCTTCTAGTACAATCACACGCATATGCAGTCCTGAATTGCACAGCTCGCTGCCCTGGCAAAATAGCGGTACACATCCACAGCACACCTGCTGGGTATGTGTTGTAGTCCAGGCAGAACTTGACAGTGGTGGCCTTGGCGTCATCCGCATTCTGCAGGTCAAACCAACGGAACAGCAGGCAACAGCACAATCAGTTCAGACTGTCACCGCAGCTGAACCGCTGCGTTGCAGCTGCAACACGCAGCACGGTGTCCTTAGGTAGCATGTGTCAACCATGTGACCCAAACATCTCTTGCAGGACCGGGTGCATGCAGCCGTAAAGTGCTGCGAGTATAAACATAGCTAACCCACACAGAACCAAGCGTTTAACGCAAATACGCTTGGCACTGCCGAGTGCATTGTTGGCGCAGTAGCTGCTGTTGACGCCCTCGACCACAACTCTCCAATCCAGCTGCAGCAGTGTAGCAGCTGGATGCAAGTGACCAGACATCCGTTTATGCACGCCCAAGCCTGCAGGCACTGCCTGCTATACAAACTGCAATGCCATTGCTCATCTGTGTACCTGAACAATTTCTTTGAGTATGCTTGTCCCTTCTGGGTAGTTGATCAAGATCTCCCTGAGCCGGGCAGTTAGGTCCACCTGGCACCGCAGCAGAATGGAAACATTACAAACATACACTACTCAGCGTGTAAAACTTGGTTCCTGCAAACACAGAGAAGAGGTTGCCCTGCAGCAACCCTGTCTCCCACAGTAAGAAAGTGTCCTTGCAGTAGTATACAGCTGCGGAAGTTAAAGGTTGGGTCACACGCCTGTGACTCATGCGTTGATCTGAATGCATTATTTATGTCGTTTCTACCAACCTTTTGCCCAAAATCCTGCCATGCATGATCCATTGCTGCTGCTGCGACCTGCCTATGTGCTGCCCAGAGCAAGCACACCGGTTCTTAACTATTCGCGAACTCATGCGAGTGGTATTTATCAGATTTCATCTTCCAAGGCACCAAAAGCGGATTGCGCTCTTTCTTGCTTTGTGGTGTGTGCTGCCACGAAGAAACACAGTAGTGCTGGCAAGCCCTGCTACAACTACCGATCCACACCTAAGCAAGGAAAGCGGGAATGACGCTAATCAGCAGCAAAGTGTACACAAATAGCCTATGTTTGATCCTGCTGCGTCGCAGCGGCACGGACAGGACCATGCTGGTGTAAGCCCGAAGCGCCTGTACCGCGGTGTCATGTGACAAAAGGAACACAGATGACAATGATTGAATTTTTTAACTTATGTCATAAAACAGTGCGTAGCACCCTCTGTAGCCACCAGGCCGTTTGGACTAAAATACAACATGCTAAGCACAGACGAGCAGCAGGAGCTGAACAGGCTAAGAGACAAGTATAAGGCAAGTTTGGAGGACTTTTCGAGCAGAGCGGCAGCTTCGATGTCGACCGGCGAACGCGGCATGGATCCCGCCAGTTCCTGATGGGTTGACCTGCTGTGCGTCTAACAGGATGGCCATGGAGTGCAAGACACCCTGGGCCTGCAGGATGCAGGTGTGACCGTTACAAGCACTGCAACATATAGTTATCAATAGCAGGCGTAGGCACTGACTGCTCAGCTGCCCGCAGGAGCTGCAAAGCAGGCTGCATGCGCAGCTGATGACTGCCTCGCGCATGTGCATCTGTGCCACATCTGCCAGGGCAGCGGGGTGCACACAGAGGTGTATGGGTTCCGCCACCTTGAGGTTAGCACCACTACCTGGTGGTGCGGTGAGGGGTGTAAGCAGCATCACCTGGACAAGAAGAACAATAAAAATGCATGCAGCAAAGGCAGCTGCATGAGTCTTCTTCACCCTGTACACATCATGTCCCTCCATTACAGCACGCGTCGCTCGTGCAATACACGGTGGCCTGCAGTCTAACAGTAATTGTGGCTACTTACGTAACATGGTAGTCTCTCAGGCTCCTGCCCACACCATGCTTGCCGCCTGGCGCTGCAGAGCACCTGCCAGCACTGCAGCGGCGAAGGTGTGCTTGTGACAGGCAGCAAGGCCAGCAGCAGCTGCAATATAGGCAGCCCACGCAGCAAGCAGCACAGCGCTAATGCAGCCATCAGCAGCCGTGCCTGCGCCAAGACAAGTGCAGCAGCAGCATCAACTCAGCCCTCCATACAAAAACGTAGTGCAGCCCCAACTTCTGTGGCAGGTGCAATAAGGTAAGCCGCAAGTCTATGTGCCACTTCTGTCAATAATGCTTCAATTGCTGCCAGGGCTGCACTGCTGTGTGCTAGCTGCCAGTGGCCTGCGGGCTGACAAATTAAAAAAGAATAAAACCACAATCCAGCACTGCAATGCAACAATATACTGTGTTTCATATTCGTCGTGCAGCTCAGGCATGCTGAGCATGTACCATACTCCAGTGGCGTTTTTCAGTGTCATTGAACCCCATGAGCCTCGTTTGGCACCTTTGAGGGCCTGCAGCTAGTAGTGTGTGAATGTGAAAGAAGGGGCGGACAGCATTAACTCGCACAGCCAGGCATCCTGCGTGCCCATTACCATTGTATCAACAGACGGCTGGACCTTACGCAGCTTTCAACTCTTGTGCTGTAGGCGAGCAGAGCATGAGCTTGCAGTTTTGGACCAGAAAATAAAGTCCATCACACAGGTATGGTCAGCGCAAACACTGCTGTGTTCTGCCAGCTATCACACTTGGCATACACTGCACAACCTGCTGTGTTGAATCACTGCAACTTGATTTCGTTGTGTATGTGTGCATGCATGGGTTGATGCTTGCAGGAACTTTGTGCAGAGATGACTGCTTTGTACAGCGATCATCAGCACAGGAGAGCTGAAGAACCTTTAGTGTCTGCATGATGTGCTGCTGCTGCTGCTGCCGTGCTGTTGCAGGAAAAGGCTGGCCTGATTGCAGCACTAGCAGCTGGGCCAGACAGCGTCAGTCAGATCAGTGATGGCAGCTGCAGCGGCAGCAGTAGCATGAAGCAGGCGCTGCAGGAGAATCTGGTGGAGCAGCTGCAGCGGCACTTAGATGACCTGGTGGCTGCACGCGCAGCAAGGCAGCCTGTGCTAGGGTAGCAACCATCAATGAATACATATTGCAACCTGTTCCAGGGTAGAAACTGAGCATAGTGACATATTCACACCTGTGCTAGGTTAGGAACCGCGACTGACAACTTGTGTTACACGGTGTTTGAGGAAGGGGGATTGATGGCAAATCAACAGAACTTCCTGAATTGTCAATTGGTCTCCTTCGCTGCCGCAGCTGGCGAGCCAGCATCACAGTGTGGCGACAGCAACCTGTACTGCCAGAAGCTGCTAACCCTGGCAAAAATATGTACGCTGAGGCAGATGTGTGTGCCGCGTGAGCAGAGAATCAGCCAGCTGCTGAAGGTATGCTATGACAAATTTAGAACACGAAGAAGAAGGGTGATGAATAACAGTAAACAACAAGGGCGAAGAAGAAGAAGAGGGGTGGGAAAAGAGAAGACGAGTAACAACGGAAATAAAGCTTCAATGGCAGGCAAGTGTGTGATTGTGTCTCTACATGAACCTGCAACGAGGCAACACCTGCTATCACACATGTCAGATTCCTATAGAACAGCGCCATTTCAACGCTTTGCAAAGATGCTGCGCACTGCCAGTTTGTTCATGCATGGATCCATCCAGACCAGAACAGTCTGCATCTTGTGACAGTCGAACCTAAACCACGAGTCAACGACATCTCCATTTTGCCATATTTTTCTTGAGTTCAAGGCACCTATGTCTTGCTACATGCCTTGAACGCTGACGACACCTGAGGCCGCTTCAGGACGGGCTGTGCTGCTCATGAGCAGCGCCAGATCTTGGTAGTCCCCACCCAGATGTCGCTCACAGTGATGTCATACTTCTTTTTTGTGTATATCAAACGTACAATGTCTTTGTAGCTACGCTATGCGTCATATGACGAATCGGCACTTATCACACCAGCGACAATCCGCTGGCGCGCGCGCGGGGCGCTGTCGTTACGACGAGCGGCTCCACTGAGCTATGCATTGTATAGACATGTGTCGTTAGCTTGAGTGAAGTTGTGTTTCACCTGCGATATTCGGTGACGGGCATGTGAGTCGAAATGATGTGGCAGCCCACTAGTGCTAGCTAGTAGTTGGGTTATAAAGCACATTGTTACATTCAGAAGTAGTTCAAACAACAGGGCTTTACACGTAATCTGCCGAATGGGCCTGTTCTGTCATTCTGCAGCCACACCCGTCGAAACACCGCACCCCCGTTGACCGCAGCCACACGGTACGTTCTGCAGTCCCCGTTGCCCGTAGTTAACAACCCAAAAGTCGTTACTTCAAGTGTCGTTAGTGCGAGGTTACTTTTCTGCATAGCAGTGTGTTGCTGCAGCGGTGTATTGTTGAACTGCAGAAATGGGTGATGCCAGCGTTGCTTCAGAGCTCGCAACCGCCAGTTCGCCGATTTGACCATCCAAACGACACGTCTTGGCCAAGTTCGGACCAGGTGGTCCTCAATGGATCTGTCCGGGCGGGTCACGAAGACGCACAAGGACGGATGACGCTGGCCACAATGTGCCCTTGCTGCCAGTCAAAGATGACGACCAAGGCGCAAACCGAATCAACTAGCAGCGTGCACAGGCAGCCTGCGGCTTCGCACTGTGCTGCAAATCACTCAACCAAGTCTATCTCATGCTCATCATACTGCCCGAGCAGCTCCATCATCGCTGCTCGGCCCTGCTCACCACCCAGCGAAGCTGCGTGCCCTGCTGCTGCTGCTGCTGCTCCTGCTGTTGCTGCTTGCTGCCGGCCTTGCTGCTGCTGCTGCTGCTCATCGTCATCTTCTAGGCCTGCCAGCAGGTCTGCTGCATCTTCATCCACACCATCTGCTGGATCATAGTAGTAGTAGGTCGGTTGCGGCTGTGCATGCTGCTGCTGCTGCTGCTGCTGCTGCTGTTCTTGGCTGGGCTGCTCCTGTTGCTTCTCTGGTGGCAAGTCAGAAGGCCGCTGCTGCTGCTGTTGCGGTTCTTGGACTTGCACGTCCTGCTGCTGGCCATTGGCGGCTGTGTCAGCGTCAGCGGCGGCGGCTTCACTGCTGCCGGTGCAATGCCGCTTTGCTGGCGGCTCACAGCTACCACCTTCTGGGTGCTGCTGCTGCTGCTGCTGCTGCTCATCATCTGCCTGCTGTCCCGCCCGGCCACCGTCCTGCCCTGGCTGCCCAGCCGGCCGCGGTGGTGGTGGCGGTGGTGGGGGCCAATGCGGCTGCTGCTGCCTGTGTCCACGGCCCTGCCGGTATGCTGCCTGCTCTGCCTGCTGCTCCTCTGGGGTGATCATGCTGTATGCAGCAGCATCTGAGGGCAGCAGCACCAGCAGGGTGGGGAACTCTATGACTGTCTTGCCTGCCAGCTGACTCTTGAGGGTCTGCTGCACATCCAGCTGATAGTACTGTACCGCGTTCGCCTGTGGCAACGGGATGAGCGCGATATGCAGGGAATGACCAAAAGAGAGTGAGAAGTGCAAGCGAGACAGCAAGGGACACATGCCACGGTATGCTGGCAGCTCCAGCTAATATCAGCATACCGCCTTGGCCTTAGGGCAGCAGGGCGACATCAGCACTCGACTTTGTGATGGTATGGTGGGTTGCAGGCAGCAATAAAACCAGCAATGAGATGGCATTGGAAGGTCTGCCGCACTGTTGCCATACGGCAGCATGGCAGAAGTAAAGGCAGGAGACATGGCACGGTGAGCTGCAGAACGCAGCAGCAACCATGTGCTTGTGTCTTGCACATAACAGCTTGGCGCTCAGAGTTGAAGGCTGCCCGCCAGCTGGCATCCTCAGATGTAGTGTGTGCCACGACCCTAGGCTAAGCGCCAAACCCTGAAACCAAACTGCTGTTGCTGTGTGTTGCAGCTCACCGGGCACCGCTCCTTGCGCATGACCACTGCCAGCGCCTGCAGGCCAGCCGCCCGGTGCTGACGCAGCGCCAGCGCCTGCCCCGCAGCGCCCGGCTGGTACTGCAGGTGCCTGCCCAGCACCTCAGACAGCAGCGCATCCTCGTCTACTCGGCCGTCGATGATGCTCAAGCTGCTGCCGTTGCTGCTGCTGCTGTTGGGTGCTGAGGATGGCTGCGGTGTCGGGCTTGACTGTGCAGCGGAAGCTGCAGGTCCTGCTGCCGGTTGTCCGGCGTTGCCGCCATCAGGGGGTTGCGCGGAACCACTGGCAATCGCTGCTGCTGCTGCTGCTGCTGCTGGTGCTGCTGCTGCTGGGAACCGCCACTCCACACGCCAGGTCAGCTTCCTGTTCCTGTAGTCGTACCGCGTGCTGTTGCACTGCCGGCGCTGCATGCCGGGGGGCATGATCAGCAGCCGCACCCCCCGCAGCCGCGCCTGGTGCACCAGGCTGCTGAGGTGCTGCGGCAGCTCGCGCCGCGGCGTGGGCGGCCGCAGCCGGCGTGCGTTGTCGTCGGCGCGGGACACCTCCTCCAGCCAGCGATAGTCTGGGGGGTGGGGTGGGGTGGGGGGGGGAGGGCGACACGTCCAGCACACACAGACCACAATGGGCAGGCGAGTGTCAGCAGCGCAACTTTGCAAGCGTCTAGGGATGAAGGTGAGGAGTTTCCTGTGAGGTACGGAAGATGTGTAAGAGTAATTCGAGATCTTTGGTGCAGAAGCACACGTGGTGTGGTGCCGCTGCAGGGCGGGCAGGCACAGAGAAGCAACGCCGTCAAGCAGAAGACGCTGCAGCATGGCAGCTTTTTGAAACTGCTGCTGACTGCTGCCGCAACAAATAGAAACTTCATGATCACGGCGAAGAAGCTATTGTAGCACGTCAGAAAAAGGCTCTTCCTGCCAGCACAACCAGAAGAACGGCCACAGGCAAACAGGGTGCGCGCTGCCTGCTGCTGCTGATGATGCTGATGTCGGGTCTTACCTGACATAAGGTGCTTATCATTGAAGTGGCTCATGGGCACAAATGCCAGCTTGTCCCTCTTGCCGGTGCAGCCACTCTGCTGCTTGTGCTGCTGGCTGCAGGCCAGGCTGCATGTCTGCAGCTGGCAGCCAGGGCAGCGATACTTGTGGGGCTGCTGCTGGCATACTTGGCATGGGGCCTGCTGCTGCTTGTTATCAGCGGTTGCATCTACGTTGAGTCCAGAACAGGAGGTTGGAAGCAGCAATAAGGCAGGACAATACAGCAGCAGCAGCAGCAACTGTAGGATGAGCTGGTGCCAGCTGACGACCAAAGCCCTCAAGCCTGTATCATTTGCCACATATGCCCGGTGTGGGTTGTAGTGTGCTGTTATCGCTTGCCTGCCTTTTCGCCTGGCTGCTGTTGCTTGGTTTCGGCGCCCATGATCAGCTTCCGCGCTTGCAAATGGCGGTGTAGCCTGATGTATGTGTGATAACTCAGTTTTTGATCCAAACAGAAGTTGTTAAGTAGAGCTTGGCAGCGTTCACGCCGTTCCAGAAGCAAAATTATGTTCCGGCACCAAGCTGACCTGTTATGGGACAAGCGGCTGCTGCTAGGGTTTTTGCAAAGTACCCTGTAGGTACTTAGATGGTGAGATTAGGTGCAAGGTTTACCAAAAAGGACAAGTAACACGAAATTGGCAGCTTGCAGGATTAACATCCAGCGCCATGGTGGCTGGGTCGGTGCTGCCTTTTTGGCATTACAGGCCTGTATGCACAGCGCTGCCAGAGCTCATCACCTCCTGCTCAGCTGCAGCACATCGTCTGGTGCACCACAGTCCTGCTGCCTATCCGGCTACAAGATGAAGACCTGCTGTTTGGAAAAGGGTTGCAGACACATAAAAATCATCGCACAAAGCAGCAAATGCGGCACCCACATGCTTTGCATGCATGCAGTCACTGCACAGTGCTGTGTCCTCATACATGCTGAACTTGCTTGCTTGCCTTTTGCTGCTGCGTTATAGTGCTGCTTCTTCCTGACATGCTAAACTGGTCCCCCACCACCATGGCTGTCTTGAACTACAACTTGAAGAAGCTTCTTAAGAAGCAGCACTCTTTTTGAAGAAGAAGAAGAAGCACTCTAACGCAGCAGCAAAAGGCAAGCAAGCAAGCAAGCAAGCAGCATGTTAAATGTTGGAGCGCTCCACTCTGAGTCAGTATGTTGCTCATGTGCATCCCACTCATGTTGAAGCTATCATAACATGGTTCAGGAGGCCTAGGCCGTACTTGCATTCAGTGGCAACAGCACGTGGTGTTGATATTGTGCCCTTTCGCATGGATTTACCGCTAGGCTATACTGTATGTTGGCTGCTTGTGTGTGCATGCTCTGCCTCCCTTTTCCCCCTTGGGTTGTGGATGGACATTTTGGACCCCATGAGCCTTGTTTGGCTCCTTTCTGAGTTCTGAGCTCTCTGAGCTTGTTGAGGTTGCGGTTTCTTCCAGTTGATGGTCTTCTTTTGAGTTTTGTGGACCCCATGAGCCTTGTTTGGCTCCTTTGCGGGTGGGCCAGTGGCCCTACTTTGGTAATTCGGGTAATTCGGTAATTCGGAATTGCTTATGTAAAGTTGCTGCCCAGGCCACAGCGACTGTGCTCTAGGTGCGGTGCTGGCCAAGTTGAGGATGAGTTTCACTTTGTGTTTGAGTGTGACGCATATCAGGTTGTTCGCGATCGCTTCTGGCGGCTGTTTGTTGACTTTGGAGGGTGGCAGAGCCCAGCTGTGAGCCCTCTTGGACGGTGTTTGGCTGACTTTATGCAGCAGAGGCAGAGTAGTGTTGCTGCTTTTATCTACTATTGTCTCCTTGTTAGCAATGATCCGGCTATGGCGCTTGCTGTGCTCCCAAGTGACACTATTGCCTCAGAGACAGAATCCTCAGAACTTGTTGAGGCCTCGGATTAGTTGGTTGGATTGGTACTCCTTGGCTGTTGTGGGACCCCATGAGCCTTGTTTGGCTCCTTAGTGGCCACTTTTACAACAGGTACTTATAATTAGCAGTTGGCAGTGAACTTGGCCGGCAGTAAGCAGGCGTGCAGCTGTGTGGCCTGACAGCGGCTGATGTTGCGCGTAGTGTGCGCTGGGGGCAGCTGTGGGTGGCAGCTGTGCACATGATCCTTAGGCAACGGTGATCAGCATTGCTGGCTGGCCATTCAGCTGTGTGCTGAGAGTTGATTATGTTGTGCGGCGGCTGTTGATACTGATTAACTTCATGCCAGGCCCTAAGGAGCCTCAGGCGCTGCAAGTGGGAGTGTACGGTGATCTGCCTTGACTGGTTCACAGGCGCATGTGATAAATGATTATCCGCTGATTTCCCGTAATAGATCCATCGCTATGAGGGATAGAACCAGTTGATAGATTATCCAACACCAGCACAGGGTAATCACGGTATCCATCAGGTTTTCATCAGATAATCGCAGTATTCCGCGGGTTAAAACACCCCTGGCGTTGGTAGGGTGGGTGGGCCTGTGGCCCTACTTTGGTATTTGGTGTTTGGTTTTTGGTAAAGGGTTGCAGGAAGACACGCTTCGCAAAGCGCAATGCAGCAAATGCGGCACTTACATGCAAGAATGCATGTTTGTATGGGTTGTCTGTGTGTGCATGAGCGTACTACGTCAATATGGGAGTTGCAGAGCTAACTCCAATTATGCATGTCCTTCATGATGTGGTGCACAAGTTCAATTTCTGACTCATTGCCACACTTGATGTTTGATTGCCCTGCTACCTGTGCTCAGAGGGATAGTATGTTTGCTGAGATCAGATCCCTGCCTGGTTGCGTTGAGAAGTTAACGTTGCGCAACGTTTTGTTCATGTCTGATTCAGGAATCAACTAATGTGTTGCGATTTGTGTTTGATAATATCTGGGGCAGTTCTGGAAGATGTCGGATGGTGTCACCGTATATTACTAATTTTGTTGTGAAGGTTTGGAATGTGCGCAATACTTGTCAAAAATTTGGAGCAGTGCTGCCTCCTCCTTTCGTCCCAGTGGGGCCCCGGGCCAATGGCATTGATGCTATGGCGTGAATGGGTAATGTGATTATGATGAGTCATTTGTATGATGCAGTCTGTGAGGTGGTTCAGATCTGGCGTACATTACCATGTGCTTCTACCGCAGCACAACCAGCCCAGCAGCCATTTGAAGGCATTCACAAGACAAACATGACCATAACCAGGCCCTGCAACCTGCTTTTAGGGCTGCTGCCGTTTCCCAATTCCAGATAGATCCGCTCCAGCAAACATAATGTTTTGAATGGCCCAGAGCTCGAGCGTCATCACACTGTCCCACTCGTATCAGCATGCCCAGGGGTCATCATCAAAACAACATCCACCGCCTACTGCCCCTCATCTACAAAAGCATCAGACAAACCATCACATCCTGCTATCGAAAAGCAAAAAAGCAGCACATATTCAAGCACCACACCCCAGTCGCCGCTAACCAGCCCGGCAACACCAGCCAAGGAATCTACCATGCGCACAGCTTGCTGCTGCAAGAGACCAGTGCTGCAGAACACCGCTCCTCTGCACACAAGCTGTGCCAGTACCACTCTGGCGATTTGCCACAGCAGCAGCATGCACCAGCAACCTAACGCTTCCACATCCACAGGAGACATGAAAACATATAACAATAACCCAGAAGGTTGCAAATACAGGTGCATACTGCTGCTGGCTAGTTCGGCACAACCCGTCACATGGCCGGCTCGTGCTGGCAACCAGAAGTGTTGCAGATGCTCACACGGCATGTGCACTGCGCCTGCTGCTGACGAGCGTCAACAGCCAAGCGGATAGCAAAACAAACAAGAGATTTTGGGTGTGCAGCTGTGGCCATAGGCGTGTGTGCCTTGCCAAGCTGGCACACTGCAGAAAGAGGACAGTAGCAGTGCAAAGCAGGCAGAGCAATACCAGTGCCAGCCTGCGAAGCAAAGCACAAGCACTGCTGTACATCACAGCAAAGAGAGCAAGGAAAACCAGCGACGAGCAGCTTATGGTAAGGTGACCCTACAACTGATCGAAAACCACGCTACAAACCACGCTACAACTCAACTGTCAAAAAACCCAGCCTGAAGTCAAGCAGCGCAGCATCATGGGAAACCACTACGTTTCACGACAGGTGGCCAATGCACGCCCCAGGCACGGAGCGCACAGCTCTCGACCTTGATACCGGTTTGCTGCAAAACAAGCAGCCACTGAGCTCAACTTCACTGTGTTGGACAAGTGCAAGCATGCAGCGCAGTGCAGAATACATCCAGAACTGTCATTGGTCATTGCCCCCTACACTATGTCTAACGCCAGCGCACACCCGACGCCCATACTGTGCACGCGAACACATATATACCACTGCACACCGATGTGTGTTGAAAAATGTGGACAATGTATGCTGCCAGGCGTCATATACTTTTGAGAGACCTGGGTAACAGCCGCCATGTGTTTTGTTCATTATTTGTCCATGTGCAGTGTGCCTTGCAAGGGCTGCCTTGTGCAGCAGGGAGTCCCTGCTCTCTGCGTGCCACGTCACAGATTGCCTTTAAGAACCACACGACTCATCAGTGGTCGGTTGCGGTACAACAACGCCCGCAGTGCTGACCCAATGAGTGAGCAGCAGGAGTAGCAAGTTGCTGCAATAGAGCACTCTTGCACACCATGCTACAAGCTCCTGTTGGGCAGCCCTCTACACAGCTAAAGCCATGCTATCCACCCCAGCAGCAGCCTACGCATGGGGTGCCAATGCCCGCACTGCTGCAAACCAGCACACGTGCATACACATATACGGCAGCAAACAGCAAGCCGCCACTGCGGAGACGCCAGGCAAATCAGCAGCGGTGGCAGCAACGACGAGCAAACCAGGCGCGAGAGCAGCGTGCAGCAACAATATAAAAGCCCAGGCTTGCTAGCTTCGCGTGCAGCAGCCCCAGCACGTCTGCATTCACAGCAGCCTGTGTACTGCACTAGTGCCACAGGTTGCCTGCCTGCAGACAACAGTGAACAGCAGACGCTGGGCTGGCGAAACAAGCAGAGCGCAACCAGCAGCGCTCAACCCAGCACGGTGGCGTTGCTGCTCAGGTCCAGGGCGCTCTGGAAGGTGTTCTGCAGGGCACCTCCGTCGATCCAGGTCTTGCCATCAAGCTGACCCAGACCCAACAGGCTCGCATTCACTGCATCAATCTGCTGAGTAAGGCTGGCATTGGGCGCTGCAGCAGCCGCATTCATAACCGACAGCCTGTCCAGCGTCGCGTTGGTGTTTGCGAGCGCAAAGGTGCGTGCTGAGATCAGCTCCAGTGTCTGTGGCGCCGAGGGAGTGTTCGTGCCGACAGCAAACAGCAGCGCAGACACGCAGCCGGCGGCAGCGAGGGTGCCGACCCAGCCAAGCATCATCTTGCCGTACAGGGGCCAGTTGAGCGCCTTCCAGCGGCCCTCAGCGATGCCACCGCCGGCAGTGGCGCCAGTGATGGTGTGGGTGGTGGACAGCGGCAGGCCTGCAAGCCGGCAGCAGCGTCCGCGGCAGGCACAGCAGAGGAATATCAGCACATGATGCAACTGTGACAAGGACATGCATTTGCATACTTGTTCCATAGTACAGGGGCTAGAACAAGGTGAGACCCGTTGTGGTGCAGTTGAGTACTGACTGCATGCAGGGCAGGCGCAGGCGGCATCCCGCTGCATCAGACAGCCACGCCAGCCTGCCAGCCACGGTGCCACTCACCAACGGCAGAGCCGATGGAGATGACCAGGGCAGTCGCGGTCTCCATGGCGAAGCCGCGCGAGGGGGTGATGTGTGCGCACTTGACGCCCAGCACGCGCATGATGTTGTAGCCGTAGGTGGCCAGGCCGACCACGATGCCGGCGCCCCCCAGGGCCAGCACCCAGGGGTACACCTGGCTGTTGCTGCCCGGCACCTGCAGGTTGTTGTAGACGAACAGCGCGGCGCTGAAGGAGCCGATGGCATTGGCGACGTCGTTGGCACCTGCAACAGGCAACACGCAGCAGCAGGAGCAGCGAACAACTTGAGTCAGCCAAATCGCCGGGTGTGTCTGGCGTGCTGCTGCTGCTGCTGCACAAGCACCCCATGGCATGTACAAGCCACTAAACAGCAAGGGCAGAACAGCAGGTCCGCTGATGCTGGTCAAGCACAGTCCAGGGTAACCGTGCCCACTTTGAGGGCTAGCCGATGCACAAGTGACCGCTGCAGGGCCTAGCGAATGCACCATGTGGGCGTTGAGGGCTGGCTGGTCGCGCGCAGCCTCACCGTGTGCGAAGGACATGGCGCAGGCAGAGATGACCTGCAGCACCTTGAACACATGCTCGGTGCGTGGGTCAAACTTCTCGGCGGAGTCGTGCATCTCCATGATGGCCTCATCGTCCTTCACATCGGCGTGGATGTCGTGGGTGACGCCCGACAGTGCGGCGTTGCGGAAGCGCTTGAACATCGCGCTGACGGACTTGTCGTCCTCGTCAACGTGCACGGGCTTCAGCTTCTCCGCGATGGCCCTCTGGAACCGGTCCTCCTCGACAAAGGCGGTGCTGCCGGCGTCCTTCCCAGCCTCCAGGGAGTTGGTGTTGCTGGTGTCAAAGTTTGCCAAGGAGCGCTTCATCAGCGGCCAGATGATGGCAGTTCCAATGATGGTGGCGCCGCCAGCGCCGGCAGCTGCGTACCAGACACCGTCCTGTGGGGCGATGCTGACGATGCTCTTCACACCCTTGGTCTGTGGCGGGAAGGGGCGGGGGGGGGGGACAGTGGACTAAGGCCAGCCTAGGCAACGGGGGCCAGCTACCAGGCAGTTAAATTCAGGATGCGCAATGCACAGGCAGGTTGGAGGATGCCCGTCGCTCCATTGGTCTGTATGATGGTGGCAGGTACGCCAGCCACTTCGTCCACTGTCGTGAGTCAGATGACGGGTTACTTGGTTCGGCTGAAAGGCAAACTGTCGTGAGTCGAATGACAGGTTACTTGGTTTGGCTGAAAGGCAAACCATCAAGTGCAATATGATACCAAGATGGCTGGATGGCACGTTCACCCGCGAGTACCAATCACAGAGACAACTTGTCCCAGCTGCTCAGCACGCACTTGTCCCTGATGGGCGTCACTGCCTTGTCTGCTGACTCATCTGCTGACTCACCAGGATAAAGAAGAGGTTGATGAAGAAGGTGAGCAGGATGAGCAAAGGCAGCACGTAGAAGGCGACCTGTGTTGAGTTGGCGCGGCGCAGCACCAGCGTGCGGATGGCCAGGAAGAGCACCAGCGTGATCAGCGCAGCCAGCAGCGGGGACAGGAACCAGGAGACAACGATGGGCGCGATGCCGCCGACTGCGCAGCAACAAGAGCAAGTGACAGCAGCAAAGGGTCAGGGGTGAGAGGAAACCGTGAGCCAGGCGGTGGTGTGCTGAGGAGCGCAGTCCTAAGCAGCAAGGGCAGCGACGGCGACGGAGAGAGCACAAGATGGGCAGCGCGGACCCCGCGGCCGTGTCCGACACCGACACAGAGTCGGAGGCTGCGGCCCAGGCCGACGCCTCGGTCTCGGGCGCGGCCTTTGACTCTGTGTCGGTGTCGGACACGGCCGCGGGGTCCATGCTGCCCACCTTGTTCAGCTGCGGCGGCCTCGGCCTCGGCAGGGACGAGGAGGTCGGGCTCACATGCATGATGCAGCGAGCGTGCAGCTGGATATCATGGAGGAGAGTTGTCTCATCCCCACGGCCTAGCAGCCCAGCACTACTGCTGCTCCTGCTGTGCTGCTTTCAAAAACTGCTTCTGTTTGAACTTGCTTACGCAGCCCATGCGGCTGCTGCTATGCAGACGTGCTGCATGAACACTGCTTTGGTTGCTCGTCCCTGTGCAGCTGCCACAAGGTAAAATTCACGCCACTCACCATATGGGAAATCGGCCTTGGGCTCGTACCAAACAACAGCGTTGCCGCCACCAAACACCACTGCAGCAGCAACAGAAACAGCAGAGGACAGACGTGCTGCAGTCAGGAAGTGCTTCTGCCGGCTGCTGGTGACGACATGAACTTTTTGTCAATTGGCTGCATAAACAGCCGCTACTGCACACCAACAGCTGGCTAGGACCTTGTGCCGCAGACCCAAGCTGCTGCATGAAAAATGCACGAGTCAACTCTTGTTACAAACCCTTAACGCAGCACATGTTACAAAATGCAAGCGCTTGACATGCAGCAAGGACCAGGGGCCTGACATCAGACCGCTCACGTGAAAAGCCAATGATGCCTCCTATGATGGAGTGGGTGGTGGACACTGGCAGCTCCAGGTATGTGGCCAGCAGGATCCAGATCATGGCACCCGTCTCTGCTGTTAACATGCCAAACATGAAGAGCTGTGGGGCCTTGGTAAACGTCGAGGTTTTTGCAATGCCTCCGGCAATGGTCTTGGTGACCTGGCCACCCAGCAGCAGCGCTCCAAGGAACTCAAAGACGGCTGCAATGCACACGGCGCTCCACATGCTCTGCGGACGACAGCAGTGAAGGGTACAGCGGCAGCAGAGCAGTACAAGTTGGTGAGGCGTGGTTGTGCCAAAGGACATGGTTTGGTAAGCAGTCGGACAACCACATGAGAAGATTGCTGCGCGTGCCCGCTGTTGTCGGTGGCTCTGAGCACAAGGCCAACAGTCAGTGCCTCCTGCTGCTGCTGCTGCTATGGCAACATGCTAGTGACACTTGTCAACTGAAGAGCCGCGACTCATGACTCACCAGCGTCTTGCTGCCGACAGATGTGCCAAACGCGTTGGCAACATCGTTGGCTCCAATGCCATAGGCATCCATGAACGTCACGATGCCATGCACCACTGCAGCAGAGCAATAAGCAGCATCGCGACACCTAGTCAGCACAGAACTGACTCATCACCATGGGTTGAGGCTGGGCATGCAAGCAGGCTATGAATGCTGCGGCCTGGCAGCTGCTGAGCCAGGCTGATGTCTGCATGGCAGCTGCGCATTCAATGGCCGCACAACAGCACTTTCACTAATGCTAAAAGAGCTGGTGGTTGCTGCAGCTGCGCTACCAAGCTGAAGCTGCTTCATCAGCTGCTGAGATTTCCTTGCTCAATGTTATAGCCCATCCAACCAGCTGGCTGCGCGACTCACCGATCATCCATGTATATTGCTGCAGCAGCCAGAACAAAAGGCAGAAGCAGCCATGTCACAACGACCCAAACCTGGCAACCAAACGAGCACGCAACGCTCCTGGAAACCCGCGTCTGCATCGCAGACTGCAAGCGGCAACTCACCGGCCACGCCATATTGTCCGTTGGTTATGCAGTCCGTAAATCAAGCTTTAATGACACTAGCAGTGCTTGCTGCAGGTGAACCTGTGAAAGGGTTCCCTGGTGGCAAAGGATGACAGAAACACGTCTGAGTGGAGCGCCCTATATCACAAACCTAGTTGGCCACCCAATGATAACCCTATGGCCATATGCACTTTGGTGGGCGATGATGCTGGAATCACGTTGGAATCATATGTTATATTCCGAGCATCAACCTGCTCACATGTCAGCCTAACACGTGTCAGCCTAAATTGAGTTCAATTTCTACTGCTAACTATGTCATATCTGATTTGCCGGACAATGCGCATCTCGCCCGCCTGGTCACGTGCACCGACAGGCGTGGTTACACCCGCATCTTGAAGGGGAGCTGATCAGCCGCTTTCTTTTCAGGTTACATGTTCAAAGTTTTTATGCTGTTGACAGCGAGCGAAATTGAAGAAGCGCAAGGGACCGGGCCGTGACTGTAACAGGGCACCGCCCTTCCAAGGCAGGGGAATTTCCCTGCGATGCCCTGTCTGCATTGACGTGTCTTCGGGCGATTCGACTCGATGTCTTCGAAGGTCGATGTCGAGTTGTGCACGACGTTTTTTGGCATATTAGGCGTCATTCAGGGTTGCCGATACTTGGGCGGCCAAAGTTGCCACAAAACGGCCCTACAGCTAGCAGACGGTTGATGGCCAAATTGCCCCAAACAACACTTTCTGCGTCTTGTTGCGCGGCAAGGCTCTGTATTCAAATTCCATTAGTTGTTGCCCTTGACCTTCCGTAGTTTGCAGCAAGAGGTGCTGCCTGCGCACTAGTATGAACAAACTGCATCAATGCGCGGTTGCCCCTGCATGCATTTAGGCTGGGCGTGATTTAGAGCCACGCATCTCCGAGCCCCAGGGGACGCTTGAGACAAAATTGGCGAAAAAAGCACCCCTGATGGTTTAGCAGCAGTTGTACCACTTCATGCATGACTCATGCCAGCATGAGGGAGCCTCCGGGCAGGTGACTCTGCTTGGCTTTCCGGGTAGATTAAAGTGCTACTGCTTATCACGTCGTGGTGCTCTCAAGTGTGTTGTGGCAAGTTACAAGTGGATTGTGGTCAGCACTAAGAGGGGTGAAGGGCAGGGGAAATTCCCGCTTCGATCCTTCGAAGGTTTCCATGGTAAGGGGGGAAAGTATACATTCAAACACGTTGGCAGCCCAGGGTCCTAAGCAGCCCAGGGTCCTAAATCTCAACCCCCCCCCTCCCCTCACAAATTAAGCAGTGATATCATGATCATGATCACTGCAACAACAGCTGTCCTCAAACATGTACCAGGTAGGCCACACGGCGTGGCAACCTTGCTATGAGCAGTGCTCGTGCACAGCAACAGCTGGCCACTGCCACATCACAAGCGTAAGCCAGCGCCCCTGCATTCTATCAAGTACAGCTGCTGTGAAGAAGTATGGCTGCTCCCATCAGCCGGCTGCGTGCTGATGCTGAAGTGTACCTGCGGCAGCAGCTGCTGCATCACTGCGATGGCGGTTCGAGTGTGCAGCGTGGGCTCATTGCACAGCATGCTGCTGGTACCTTCTGCCATGGCCATAAAGATAATCAGCTGGTCCTGCAGCCTGCAGTCACAAACGCACAGCAGCAGCATGCCAAGTGGCAGACTTGGCCCGCAACAGTTGCTGGGTTTGCACGGCGCAGCTGAGTCATGACAGCAGCCTGCTGAGCACGGTGCAGCATGCCATGCGTTGCTGGCACAGCAAAGAGGCAAACCCTGCCTGCTGTGTGCAGGCGGTTGGTGTGCTGGTGTTGCAAGCACAGAGGATGCAACCTTCACAGGGTTGCGCACTGGGACAGAGAACAGCTGCCATGGCAGCACTGCATCCTGGGTGATTGCAACTGGGCCTGACGAGATGTCGATGTTGATGGCAGCTGAACATCTAATGCGCCATGCTGGGTTAATGACATTCTGGCACGCCTTTTGATGGTATGCTGACTCAGCAGCAGTCACAATGTGGATGTTACACAGTCATCGGTGATGATAACTGCCAGGACATGTGTGCTCCACTGGCCAGCAGCCTCACCAGTCGTCCACAGCAGCTCCACTCTGCAGTGCCTCCAGCAGTTCATCAGCAGCAGCAGCACCAACAGCTTCGGCTGCCACTCCACGCTCAGCCAGGGCACTGGCACCTGGTAAAGCAGTATGTAGCAGCGGTCATGTACACAAAGCAGCGACAGCAGGCTTTGCAGGTTAAGGGTGTGTGTGTTTTACTTTGTGACAGCAGGAAACTAATTGGCATGCTGTGGCAATCGTGTCTCGGCAGCACGTCCATGCAACACCACGCAAATTAAGTGCACGCACCAAATAGGCAGCCTGTGCTTGTTGTTGCCACCAGCATGATGCCCCCTCCATCACCAAATGCGTGGTCGGGTGGCTCATGCACTGCCTGGACATCCACCACAGCAGGCACCCCTGCCAGTGGCTGGCCTGCCCCTGCTGCTGCTGCTCCTCCTCCTGCTGCTGCTGCTGCTGCATTGGGCCCAGTTGATGGCACCGCTGCTGCTGCTGCTGCTGCCGTTGGCAGTGCTGCTGCTGCACCCCAGACAGTTTCTTGCTTCCTGTCCATCAAGGCCTGGCGTACGCAGTCTGCTGCTGCTCTTGCCATGCGGCTGCCCACTTCTGGCTTGAGCTGTCCGGCTGTGAAGGCGGTCCCGTCTATGCGCAGCAGCCGGCCCCGGCTGATGCGTTCCCAAGCTGGCAGCGCCTGACCTGCCGGCAGGCTGGGCACCTGTGCACGTCAGCGCAATGCCAGTCAGTGCGCGCCAGCAATATGATATTTGGTGAGGCTCGTCGTTGGGCTCTGCGTTGGGTGCTGCAGTACTGTGGAGCCGTGTGGTGCGGCAGCAGATCCACATCCGGCATGCTGCAGCTGCAGCAGCTGCCTGTGTTGTGACTGCATCGGCCAGCTGCACAGGCATGCATGGGGTTGGTGACCAGGTCTCCTGCTGGTAGCAGCACCTAGAGAGGCTGCCAGCTATGCACCTGACGCATAGCATAGCATACATGACAACGCACGACTCAGCACATGCACAGACACAGGTCGTGACCTGTACGTGTGCGTGACACAGACTGTGCATGTTAGGCACAGCAGGCGTCTGGTTGCTAAGCGGCTGGGCCTGGGCGTAGTCTGCGTTTCGCATACGTACTGCGTGAACCATAGGACAGGCTGTCCTCACAATGCAGGGCATGCACTGCTGCCAGCAGGTGCACCACTCTTGACTGCGTCACAGCCCCGCCGACAGCAGCCCTGCCTGCAGCCCTGGCTCCCATATGCATGCTACTGCAGCCTTGCATCAGTCCCACAAGCAGCATCGCCCAGCTACAACATGGCAGCCAGTCAGCAGCAGCCGTACCTGCCACACCAGCTCCCACAATACTATCTGAGTAGTTGTGTTGAAGCCGCAGATCACTTGCACGAGCAGAGCAACACTGAGCCACAGCTTGACACCCAGCGAAGATACAAACAAGTACTGCAGCTGCCGTCAGGTCACCTGCAGCACAGCTTCGCCGCCTCCTTTGGGGTAAAACCCTCTCCGCACCAGCTTCAGGTTCAAGCCAGCAGCAGCAGGCCCCAGCAGGCGCTGCAGGGTGGGCAGCAGCACATGCTGCAGGTAGCCGATGGGTGGGGCAAAGGAGGCGTCCGTGCCACCTCGCAGCGTGAGGGTGGACACAGTGCTGCGGCTGCAGCAATAGCAGAGCGAGGCGGCATGGGTGCAGCAAGCTGCAGGATTCACAGACGAGCATAGCACCACTGCATGGAACTGTTGGTGCGTCCAAGCCGCCACAAATCATGGCGGAGGGTACACTGACAGTACACTGACGGAGGTTCGCTAACCAGGGAACATCATGCAGCAGCTGCATGGATGAGGATGCGAGTGTGGCTGTACAGCTGCAGCAGCGGTTGCTGTCCTGATGTTTTTTTTTAATGCTTGTCAAAGCAGCTGTAGGCATTCAGTCCTCCATCGCACCCCCAGCATGTCTGCAGCAAATGCAAGTAAAGCATACGTGCAATTAGAAGGCGCTTTACCTTGCAGCTTGTTGCCGTGCAAGCAGCAGGCAGGGCAGGGCCTGCTGCACCATCAGCGTGCAGCTGCCGGCCGTCTTGGTGTCTGCTGTGTAAGTGCCAGCAGCTGTTGCACCGGGCGTAAAGGTGATGGCTGTGGAGCGGACGGCGCCACCCTCCAGGTGCCCACTGCAGATGGCCTCAACTAACCGAAGCCCTGAGGTGAACAAACAGGGCAGCAGCAGTAGATGGTGCAGAGCGACGGACTTGACAGGCGCACATGAACATGTATTCGGTGTAACTTTAGGACTTGCACAGCTCCACTGACAGACATTAGCATCAGGAATGACAGAGCCAACTGTTTCTAGGACATGGTGTCCGCCTGATGTGTGTATCGTTCTCTGGCGGGTAAGAAGCGGCTGCTGAAGCACCATGATTGTGACACAGATTCCGGCACGATTAACAGAAGTCCCTCCCCCGCAACAAATGGCTTCCTTCCAGCAGGCATGCACACTGTTTGTCGGTGGGATAGTCAACATGCAGCAAGCAGAAATAACAGGGCAGCCCAGTGGCAGCAGCAGCAGAGCAACATGCTGCACGCTGCTTGCTGCTTTGCGTGCTTGGCTTGGGCCCTGCTTGCTGTGTCTGCTGTGAACTGGCTAGGACGCAGACACTTGGGCACTGCCTGCTGCTTGGCATCGCCTGGCCAGCTGCCAGGCCATCAACTCCCTGCTGGTGTCTCCCTACGCGTGCATCACCTGTGAGGTGTTGTGGGCTAAGCCCTGGGTTCTTGCGGCCTGCAGCGGAACACAGCACAGCGTGACGCTCCAATGCGGGCGCCCAAGCACTGCAAGATGGAGCCCAAGCCAGAGGCTTACCACATGACATGCAAAGAGCAGCGGTTGATCGATACTTATACACTGCAGTGCACTGATGGCCCAGGGATGCAAAGTTCTTGTAGTTTTGGTGACTGCCAAACCATGGTGCAAGCACACCCAACTGCTGCTGCATGTGACGGTTACTTGCACATATGATGCGGCAAGGTGCAGTGCGAGCTGAGTGCACATGTTGCTGGCGTTGCACCCATGGTGGGTGGCCATGCACATGCTAAGGTTGAGTCACATACTTCTAAGATGAGCTGGTGAGCAGCCGCCGCGATTGCTGGCTGGTGCGCCCACCTGCTCTGATCTTGTCTACGTGTATGCTGCTGCCAAGCAATGCAGACAGTGCCACTGCGTTGCGCAGGATTTGGCCCCCACCCTCCAGCTGGGAACCTGCGGCCGCAACGCAGTTTCCAAAGCACGCAGCCATTTGCAACTCACTGCATTCAGGATGGGTCCCGTTTTAGTGGACGCCGCAAGCATGCTGAGGACCCATAGGGCAGCACTCCTGCACATGGTGTGCTGCTGCATGCTGTGCTGCAGACACTGCAGCAAGCAACATGCCCCAAAGAGCTGGTGCTGGTGAGCAACTAAAAAATCATCAGCCTGTTCATGCCAATTACGTACCATCAATGCAGAGAGCACAAGGGGTTGCTTGGCACTGCTGCTGCTGCTGCTGCTGCTGTTCACCGCTGCTGCCCTTGCCTCTGGCCATGTGCCTTGACTGACTTAATCGGTTGTCTGCGTAGCTCAGTGCAAGGACGGCTCGACCAGTAGCTGCCAGCATGCACAGTTGTACGCCTTTGGACAGGTCGTATCGGCACTCGATTCACCTACAAGCATGTAGCAGGTGCCTCAGTCGTTGCGATGCTGGGAGGTTGCAGTAAAGTGTTAATGAGCTGGCCAACCCCGCATGGGAAGCAGGGCATGTTTTGCACAGATTACTGTCATAACAGATCATCACTGTAAATTTTGGAAGAAGTAAAGAGTGGCAATGCCTCCTGCCTGCTGGCAGCAAGTGATAACTTTTATGTCTGCGCACTCGTCATTGTTGTTCCAATTCCAGTAGTGTACGCAGGCAGGTAGTGATTGATCAGGCAGGTGGTGATACTATGCCATGGTCAGCAGCTGGTCCCTACTGGGGCCCACGCATCCGGACTGATCAGAATCCGTGACACTGACCACGTACCCCAGGATGCGACAACTTGCACGAGGTCAACGCTTCAAAGATCTTGGTGGCATTGAGTACTGCCACTCAGAGTTGAGTGTACGGTACATCAACTGCCGCAGCGGCCAGTGACTGGCCATGGCCCATGGCTTTACGGTACAGTGTAATGTAAAAAGAACGAGTTTTATAAGAATCCTGGGCTCAGTAATGTGCAGCATCCACAAGAGCACTTCAGCACATCGCAGCTGGATCCAGAATGATATACCAAACACCAAATACTAAAGTAGGGCCACAGGCCCACCCACTAAGGAGCCAAACAAGGCTCATGGGGTCTTACAACAGCCAAGGAGTACCAAACCAACCAACTAATCCGAGGCCTCGGCAAGTTCTGAAAATTCTGTCTCTAAGGCGCTAATGTCATTTGGGAGCACAGCATGCGCCACAGCCGGATCATTTCTAACCAGGAGACAATAGTAGATGAAAGCAGCAACACTACTCTGCCTCTGCTGCATAAAATCAGCCAGACACCGTCCGAGAGGGCTCACAGCTGGGCTCTGCCACCCTCCAAAATCAACAAACAGCCGCCAGAAGCGATCGCGAACAACCTGATGTGCGTCACAATCAAACACAATATACTGTCAGGGTGGCTGTACTGTCGGGGCTGGAGTGATGTTGCTGTGGGTGTCAGCCTGGCACCTGTGAAGTAAGAACGTACCTTCTTTGTGAGCTGTTATGGCAGTCTGTGGCAGAGTGCTGCTGGCTGAGCATTAATGAATGCATGAGCTACGCATGGTGTGTTCATAGTAATTTTTGGGTGAGCTCAGGTAAGCTCAGGAAGGGGGCGTGTGTGATGGTAGAAAAGCCTTTATGCGCCTCCTCTCCGAGAGGAGGGGTCCTACCTTCCCAACCTGACCCTAGGGTGAAGAGCGTACCCGTGTTTCCTGACTGAACATCTTTTGATTGCATACATTACATTACATGCTCCACCCAACAAGGAGTGGGAACCCCATTCAGGAGCCAACGAGAGGCTCATTGGGGGGCTTTGAGCTTGCAGACTTTAGCTCGGCCGCTGAGTGATGGACAATGATATACTAGAGAAGTCCTTGTTTCCTGTTGCTGGATGATCCTCAATGCCTGTTGCCAACATATGTCATGTGCATAATATGATGATGATGATGATGATGATGATGATGATGATGATGATGATGATGATGATGATGATGATGATGATGATGATGATGATGATGATGATGTTGACACTGTCGACTTGGTGGTCAGTTAAAATGACAGCAGCTCTGCTGTACACCTCAATGTGGGGGCCCAACGTTTACGCAGGTACTCCATGAGTGACAATGTGTACTAATCCTGTGCTTTGTGATCACTGCCGTGCAGAACAAGCGTGGCTCAAGTTGGGCATCTACGTGTTCCTGTTGTCTTAGCCCCTACTAAGGGCGTAGTACACCCTCCTGCTTCAGGTAGTGCTGCTGCTTGTTACATGAGACATGGAGTGGTGTACCTTGTTGCCTGTAGAACCGCATTGCTTTGTAAACCAGGCGCACGTCTCATCACAATTCTCAATTCAAGACTAATCAAAACACTGGCTCAGCCTCGGCTGCCAGTTGCAGCCTTTTGTTTGGCTACAACACGTCAACAGCACAACATGCTGCAACATCACACATCAGGAATCCCCATTTCAAACTTTCAAGTTCTGGCAGTGCCTCCATGGCAGTCCACCCTAGGCAGAACCTGTTACATGTCTGCCGCAGGGCACACCCCTGTAGTGTATCTACAACCCCAACCCTCAAGATGTACAGCGGTGCTTGCCTTGGCAAACACATACACATATGTACAGAGCAGCATGCTGCAGTCGCCAGAGTTTTGTGCCAAACAATGTCATGACAGCACACCAACTGGCATTGAGGCAGCACGTGGCAAAGGTCAACTCATGATCAGATCTGATCAGTTCTAGAGGCTGTTACCGGCATAGGCTGCTTGCTGCACCATCACAAGTAACAAACATCTGGAGGTTTCTTGAGCTGCAGAGCCTGCAGTTTAGCATGTCATGGACATCTTGTACTTGGTGCATGGGGCGCCTGAGGCAAGGAACAGGTACAGCAGTGGCAGCACACCTGTTAGCCGCACGTTTGTTGTGCAACAAAAGTGACGGCAAAATGCATTGTGAAGCTGTGCTGCAGTAATGGCCTGTCTTGGCATCCTGCTGGCGGCAGGGCGGAGCCTTAGGCAAAATACCAAGTACCAGCATGCATGCATGCACGATGACATTACTGCAAGATCTTCTGCTCAACTAAATGTTGTACTGCACCGGCCAGCCTAGCCACAGTGTGGACCTCCTCTCACTGAGCGTTTAGTACAACAAGTACTGGGAAGCATGCAGTCAAGATATGTCATGCATTGGCGATGATCAGGGGCAAGACTACAGGCAGACAAAAGGATTGTGCTGTCCCAGTGCAACACTCACCGGCACTGCTCAGGGGCTCTGTTTGACGATGTTCCGATGATTAGAAAGCAGCAGCAGAAGCAGCAGCAACAAGAGGCAGAGGTTGTCGATGGCCAGCCTTGCAGTCTTGAAGTAGCAAAAATAATCTGCTGATATTCATTGTGTGCGCTGCATGCTGCACCAGCAGACATTGTCTTCCAGTCGCAGTGTTGAAGTGATAACATTTTACAGACTGCAGCCGCCAAAGTGCTGACACTGCACTGCGCTGTAACAATCACGGTTGCTGCTTGTTAAACAGCACATGCGGGTAGGACCTAACAGCACACAGACCTCTTCGCAGATTGGTGATTGCCACAGCGCCATTGGCGTGCGATTGCTGGCAGCAGCCTTGAGCAGCAACAGCAGCAGCACTGTACCCCGCTCACCGTAGTACTTCTTGTTGTCCAAACCAGTCTTGCTCTTCTCGCAGTTGCTGTATGCCTCCCAGGCGGCCTGCACAGCAGCAAAGCAGGTGTGCACAACAGCGCGGTGGCACAGACTCAATACACAGGCAGCTCGTGCTTTGCAGGTCACCTCAGAAGCCAGTGGATGATGTTGCTGTGTTGGCCCAGAATAGCATCGTGCTATAGTTGCACCGTGCTGCCTGCAAATGGAGTACTTGACCTCTTTTGAGGGCTTGCAGGTGCTGTAGCATGGCATGCCAGCACAGCACTGTCACCACATGTTTGCTGATCTAGACTCATGCTGCAGCCTGCAATAACTGCTGGCTGACGAAATATATATATGAACAAGGAATGGCTGATGAGTGCACAGGGCACTGGTGAAGATCAGGGTGGGTGGGTGGAGACGGTCGCAAGGCATAGCTGTCTGTTGAGCTCTGTCCAGATTATGCTCTGTCCAGAATATGCAGCGGCACTGACGCTCCGCATTTTGAGGTGGTGACTCGTGAGGGTTACTTACAGTAGAGGGCACCTTCTGGACGATGACGCTGCAGCCATCAGGCATGACCTTGCTGCTGGTGATGACGGGAGCTGCACCAGCAAGCAAGCACACAGGCAGGCAGGCAGGTCGTCAAACAGGCAGGCACTGTGTTAGCAAATTAGTAGTACCCTTGGCTAGACGACGTCACTTATATGGCATGATGCATCATGGAATAAGCCATGCGCAATGCATCAACCCACTATGCAGTGCTAGTGAAGGCAATGGAGCTGCAGGCTATGGGTTGGCTGAGAGACCAGCTATCAAAGTTGCCAAGCACTGCATCTAACTGGCTGGGCGCATGCATGCACGTCATAGGTTTTGACGGTGCGACTTGTGCATGCTGGCGCAAGCAAGCCTCGCATGCAGGATGCATAAAGGAACTCTTGCAAGCTGCCAAGTGTCACGCACAAACAACCTTCACTCACAGACTGCGATCTTGTTGGCCTGCTTGCAGGCAGCATACATAGCCTTCTTGTTGCTGGTGGCCAGACTGAGCGGCACCTTGTAGCTTGAGGTGTGGCAGACGGCAGCTGTACGGCACAAGGAATGGAATAAGAACACATAACTTTAGAGATGAGAACAAGTGCGCCGGCGGATGGTCTGTTGAACGCCGCACTGCTTTGAGCTGCATCCCAAATCTTTCAAAGCACGACAGCGTGCTAACAGGTGCACTGGACGTCATGTTGTAAAGTACATCGCTGAAAGAGCCAAATACGTTGAAGTAGTGCTGTTCAGGACCGTATGTAGCGGTGTAACCTGACAAGATGCCCCTTGTGACCCTTGCAGGGTAGCTGCCGGGGACGTCCGCACATCAGAGCCGATCGCATGCGGTACGCCGTAGCCCAAAGATCGTGCAGCACCAATGCAAGTTCTTACCCTCAGAGGCCACGAAGGCCGCAGCCACGAGAGCGAGGATCAAGACGGCCTTCATTGATCTTGGCGGGAGCGAGGGAGAGGAATCAATGGAGAAGACGAGTGTGGTGTTGGCTCGCTGTTGATATTACTTGCACCTCGTATGCAGCTTATAAACACCTGTGAGCTGTGATCAAGCTGCTGCGAAGCACGCCTAGAAGGAATTGTCCAGTTATGTAACAGCACCACGAGCATGATGCCCCTCAATGATTCAGCTGCAGTTTCGGTTTGCTTTCCATGATTTTAACCGCAAGGGTAGCGATTGGGCTGTTCACGTTGCCTGCAGGCTCGAGGTACGTAGGCAATGCACGAGCAGCAGCCTGCGGTACTGTCAGTTGTAGGTCTGTACACAGGTTACGCGGGGCGGCATGAACTATATTTCCTGATTGCGCAAATGCAACATTCAGCGGAACATACATCTAAGTTTTGTCGGTGGTATCACACAGGGTGTCACGGTGGTTGCCTTGCGTGATCACGCACTCACGAGTAGATAACATTAGCTGGGTCATACATTCTGTACGGTGTCACTGCTGCGCAACCCTGCGGCCAGCGGGGTCAGCTCCGTAGCCACCGCAGCTGCGAGGGCTTCTGCTCCTTGCATATGCATGTACCCTTTGCTTTTAGTTGCTACCTGCCGCACAGCATGCACCACATGTACAGCCAGTGCCATCAACACCCCACCAGCAATGAAACCCAACCACCAGTATTGCGCGGCAGAGCCGCTGCCATCACTGCCAGCTGCCCAACTGCTCAGCGTAGTGGATGGTCGCTGTTGCTGGTGGCTGCTGCCTTGCGCTTCTGCAAGCTGCTGTCCTTCGGTTGCCCATTGCTGCTGTTGTTGCTGCTCAGCTGCTGCTTCTCTGACGCTGGGGCGCCCATCATCAGCAGCTGCAGGTGGTGCTGGTGCACCTTCTGCTCCATCCTGCGCTCCCTCTGCAGCAGTGCCTCCAGTCTGAGGTGGCTGCGATGCTGCTGCTTGTGATGCTGCGGTGTGCCCCTGCACAGCAGACGCAACAGCAGCCGCAGCACTTTTAGACAGCAGCCAGCAGCATCACAAGCACTGTGAAGCAGCAGCAGCACTCTGGCATGAAAAGGCAAGCCAGCAAGCAGCACTGTATCTTGGACACAGATGCACAAACGCGGTGGCACTGGACTGTGCAACTAGCATCAGCACAGCATGCACCGGCAAGACACGTTGGTGACGGCGCGGCAGAGGAAGCAGCATACACACCACTGCCGCCGGGTTTATGGTGACTTGTGCAAGAAAGGCGCCTGTCTGTGCACCGCTGCATGATGCATTGTGCCCAACCTGCTATCTGGGATGCATGCACACGCATTTGAAGTTACATCTTCATGTTCATTGCCCATTGAGCATCCAAAGCAGCATGCATGTGTGTGCTGCCGCAACAGCACAAGTGCTAACCGTGGCTACGGGCTCTGACCGGATGCTGTTGCAGTCCACCTCAGCAAAGCCCACACGCTGGCGCTTCTTGTCGTACTGCAACGACAGCAACAGCAACCGCAAGTGCGTCAATGATGTTAATGATGGAGACAGCACAGCAACAAAACTTTTAGGCATGCACATAGGCACACAAGCTCAGAGGCATGCGGGTTGCAGGAGGCTTGCTCGGCACGGCCTGGAATACGAGCTGCGCCCTGCAAGCCTGCACACCCCCGCACCTGCACCAGCACGTTGCGCACAAGGATGCCGCCCAGCAGCGTGCCCTGCCAGCCGTTGTCAAACACGCCCAGGCAGTACTCGCCACGCCCCACCCTGAACAGGTAGCGCTGCGGCGTCAGCTGGAAGGAGGCGCCACCTGGCGGCATAAGCGGGCAGCACCGCACGCAGCGCATGCGCGTCCAGCTAAAACAAACAAACCCGACAGGGTGTCACAGGGATGGCTGTGCATGCTGCCTCTGCACAACTGTGGTACGTGCTGCAGCTGGTGCAGCTGCAAGCAGATGTTGAGCGGGCCAGCACCCAACCCACACAGCCCTGCTCATCTTCAGCCTGCAAGCACTGCTGCTGGGGCACTCGTGTGCCCTGTCCCTCCAGGTCATGGTTTGGCCGCAGGGCAGGTGCTGCCCACCTGCAAAGCTGACAGTGCCTGTTGGAAAGACTTTGTCCAAGCCCTTGAAGTCATGCGGCGCCCCACGCCAGCAGATGTCTTTGAACTGACGGGCAGCAGCAGCAGCAGCAGCAGCAGCAGCAGCAGCAGCAGCAGCAGCAGCAGCAGCAGCAGCACATGCACCTGGTGAGGCACACCACCACCCACACAACCTCCTGCTGGATTAAGCATGCGAGTTGCCGCTCACAGCAGCCGCCGACGCACACATGGGTGACTGCACGCAGCTGTACGTCCACAAATCACATAATAAACAACAATCAACACAGCCGCCGAGGGTTCTGTCGTCGCGCCAAGACGTGCTGCTGCCTGCCTGACATTGCGGTGCAGCATGGTTGCACGGTAGGTGCGCAGCAGCGCTGACATCTGGCAGTCTTGCTTACATACGGCGGATGGCGGGTGCGGACCACAGTGTTGCGAGTGCTAACGCAGTGTCCTTTGGGCAACGCTGGCCGCACAGACACGCCTGAGGGTCAGCACCGCTGCGCCTGCGCAGCCCTTGCACAGCCGCACCAGCCCTGCATGCATGCACAATAGCACATGCCAACTACCAGGCTGTCCCTTGTGGGGGCTGCCCATACCTGCGGGTCAGCGCCGCTGCTCCTGTGCAGCCCCCGGTGCTGCAATGCCTCGGTGAGCAGCCCCAGGAAGGCGCTGAACGCGGCTGTGGGCAGATACGTGAAGGTAGTGCCGCTGTCTAGCACAGTCCCGTAGCCCTTGGCATACTCGCCCTGCAGCAGCCAGGGTGCAGCAGACATCAACATGTCGCGCAAAACAGGTACCAAGCACTTGCTAGTGAAGCGGGAAAGCACAGTGCCAGGGCAGCAGCTGTGAATGTCACAGAGGACAGTGGCAGCCGGCAAGCAACACGATCGCAAAGGGTGAATCAACATCATCTTGAGCGCTCTGTGGCCAAGCTCACCATAGACACACCCAGCGACTTTTTGCCCAGGCTGATGCTCTGCAGGCCCACGTTGTAGTAGTGTAGCTGTCTGTCAACCAGCGGCGTGTACTGCAGCTGCACAGCCGGCTCAACAGGCACATCACCTAGGCACGACACCGACACCAGCAGCAGAGTTCAGGACACACAACACCTGTCACAACACAACCTTATCAGTATCGCAGATGTATTACACCCCGTACATTCTGTGGTAGTACACGGTGCTGTCTACTTGTGTTGCGCCATGCGGTGTTCTAGAAGCGTTGCTGTTGCCTCCGCATGCTCTAGTCTGCATCCCAGATCATCTGCGTGCTGTCAGGCTGGTGATACTTCACGACGCTGGCTACAAAGCAGCCGCTGCTGGGTCAGACTTCAGCGAGCTGACCCACCCAGCAGCATGGCGCCGCCAGCAGGAAAGCCGTAACACAGAGAGAAGACGTCATCAACAAGCCCAGTGCGGGCCAACTGCAGCAGTTGACATACAAACCAATTTGTCACAGAGCAACACCAACTGCAAGAAGCAATCCAAGGGCTGCTAGGGTACCCTGAACACATGCATCAGCATGTTGATGCAGCTGCACCTGCTGCTGTTACGGGCACTGCAAGCTGGGATGCTGCGGCTTCACACGGTGTCTGCATGCGCTGCCCTGTGCATGGCACTGCTGCAACTGCAATCCTCACAGCACTGGTTCGTTACTTGATCCTTAGTCTGTTTTCCTTGCTTTTATTGAGCAATGCCTGCTGGACAGCAACATGTAAGACTGTCCAGGACAGCTGCCCAGTGCCAACCACCAGGCTACGCGCCTACCTGCCTGGGGAATGAGTTTTCGTTGTTGCCCATGCCGAGCACACCATCCACTTGCTGCTTGAAAATGGCGCCAGTCTCCTTGTTCTCGCAGCCAAACACAAAGTCAATGCTGCTGCCGTTGTCGGGAAAACGCAGCTTGTCTTGTATCAGCCAGCCCTCACTGCTGCTCAACTCGGCTGCGGACAAAGTGCGGCCCAGCAATGGTGGAGTACAACCCAGGCAACCACAAGCAGCAGCCGAGTGACAGAGGAGAGCGCCCAAGCGGCACCACTGCTACACATGTGCTGTATGTGCCAACAGCATGGGTGCAGGCACCATGTGTGCATGTTGTCAGAGCACTTGTTGCTCTTCATGCTGCTGCGGCTAGTGCTGCTACTTCTACTGCCGCTGCTGCTGCACGCCCACCGTATCGCCGTGAGTAGTAACACTTGTTCTGCAAGCAGCTGCATGCTGGTGAGCCGCAGCTGCAGAGGTTGCTTTGGCAGCCGAGCACCTGTGCACTGCTCGACTGCTCCGGGTCAAAGCCTGGCACCTGCAGCCGTAGCAACCATGGCCCCTCAAGCATGTCCACGTGAACAGAGGGCTACAGTCCCGTCAGGTTGCAGAACAGGCGCCAGGCAGTACTTGGCCACATGATTTTGAATCAACTGCTGTACATGCTATGTCAGCTTCCAGAACAGGCTGGTGCGACACTGACTCGGAAGGGCCGACAAAGCTGTCCTTGTACGCATCAGCAAAGGAAACTGCCATACTGGACACGCACCATGTGCACACCGCAGTGAGCGCAGCTTGCGCAAGGGACGTAGGTGATGGTGCTGCCTGTGTCGATGATGGTGGAAAAGTTGCGCGGCGGCGTGCCGAGGCCCAGCTGCGCATAAAAGTACCTGCAGAGCACCAGGCGCCATGTGCACTGCAAGGTGACGTGCAGGACCAACATCCTGCTTGTGCTGCTACTGCTGCTGCTGCTGCTGCTGCTGCCCACTGCCGACGCTGCTGCAGCAGCTGTGTCCGCAAGTGATTGCAATGGCGCTGCTGGGCAACCCCGTCAGCCATCTGCCTGGAAGCACTACACGCGTAAGTTGCCAGCGCTCCTTGCACGGCTGGACACGCTGCTTGTGGACACCCCTGCTTGTGGACACCTCATCACCGCTGCTGCACTGTCCAGCCAGCTCACCCTTCTCTGATGGCTCCCAGCACAGGCGTAATGCCGCTGCGCATCAGGCTCCTGCCTTGAACTCTATGAACGCCATGCCTGACACCCAGCGGCACCACTAGCCCATACCTGCCGTTTGACTGCAACTGCAGGTCCAGCTGGGCTGGGTGCAGGTGGTTTGGTCCAGGAGCAGCAGCAGCGCTAGCCACGTTCCCAGGCATGCTGTAAATGACCTTGAGGCAGACATGGTGTGTTGGTTCGACAAATGCTACCTCATACTGCTGTAGCTGTGCTCACGACCAATGGAATGAGCACTTGCGGGAGGCAACGATGATCCCAGCTGCAGAGGACGACATGGAATCGCTGACTCTGACACATGCTACAAGTAATGCTCAGAGAGCCAATCTCCGCATAGCAATAACCCTACGACTACCACGGTCACTCATCACACTTCATTTGAAACGCCACAACAGTTTGTAGGCGTTCCCACAACTCAGTGCACGTCTTGAACAGCATCGCCGTCGCACATTTGCCGAGCTGATCAAACGCAAGATGTGTTACCTCAGCCACAGTGCAGCCCCTCTACACCGCAGTGCACCTGCCCAACCCACCGCCACAGACAGCCCTGCTAGGCCAGCTGCTGGACAGTGAAACAATCTGAGCACCAACTTGATGTGACAGTAAAACCTCCCGAGCAGCCCCAACTGCCGGGATCCTGCCATGGCACAGCCAACAGCAGCACGGGTGCTATACACAAAGCAGCTGCAGAAGAAGAAGAAGACTTGGCAGGATGGATTTGTGCTGATTAAGGCCACTGGGTGTGCACTTCTGTTTGATGAGGATGGCAAGGAGCTGTCAAGCTGCATCAAGCTGCCAGGGCATGTGAAGAACATAGCAGAAGAGGAAGAGCTGCGCTGCTGGTATGCTGTGCACAGGGGACAAGCACTAGCAGCACACCAGCCGCAGCACTTGAAAGCAGCTGCCGCCAACGGCAAACTTCAATGCTGTCGTTGATGGTGCTATAAACGTGCCTGGCTGCGCCCCTGTGCATGGTCTCCGCCTGTGGTGCATCTGCATACTTGCAGGAACATCAGGCAACTGCCTGCTGCGTGCTCATGGTGCTGCATATTGCAGGGACGGTTTTCTTGTGCAGGGTGACGTGCTTTGCGATGTCAGCGAGGTGCCGCGCAGCAGTGCAGACGGCCGCAGCACAGCACCTGACAGCCGCACCAGCAGCAGCACACTCCCTGCAGGCAGGCAGCAGCTGCCTGTGGCTGGCCAGTCCTACCAGCAGCATCAGCAGCAGCGGCAGCCAGCGGTTGCACCACGCGGTGTGCGCAGGAGCCACAGCAACACAATGGCTGGCACTGTAGTTACTGGCAGCCGACAAATGGCAGCAGGGCAAGGTCCTGCTGGTGAAGGTCCTGCTGCTGCCCATCTGCAGCCCCAGCAGCAGTGGCAGCCCCAGCCACTGCAACAGCAGCAGCAGCAGCAGCAGCAGCAGCAGCAGCGTCAGCAGCAACATCAACAGTGGTGGCATCCTCAGCACCAGCAGCTGCATCAGCAGCATCAGCAGCAGGAACAGCAGCATGGTCAGCAGGATCCCTTCCTGCAAGCACTGCAAGGCCACCAGCAGCAGGGGCAGCTGCAGAGGAGGGAGCAGCAGCAGCAGCAGCAGCATGCATGCCGCAGTGACTCTACAGTCGATTGTGACTGGAGAGACAACGGCGGACAAGAGCAAGCGCTTGAGGAAATGCAGGAGCCGCTGCCTGCCTGCAGTACAGCAGTCGCAAGGTCTGGTGCGTGTTCACCCGCAGTGCTGCTTGGCAGTGCGGCAGCATGGCAGCCTGCGTAGTGGTGCCTGCGCACATGCAATGCTGCATGTGCGTACACCTTACAAGTAGAAGACTTCCTGTACAAAGCAACCCCACACCTGGCTGCCCTTGGCGCTTGCTCATCCACCCCTGCAACTGCTGCGTGTGCTGCTCCTTCGGCTGACGCCGCAGACTATGAGATCATGCAGCTGCTGGACAGCCTCGCTCCCTGTGCAGTAGCTGAGCCTGCTGAGGCTGGCGGTGGGGCTAGCAGCAGCTCTTGGGGCAGGCGGCAGCAGCAGCAAGCAGCACCGGTACACCAGGTGTGGCAATGTCGAGAATTCATTACTGCTGCAGCTATGCCCCTGCATGCTAGAGTATAGAATTTGCCACAGCCTTTTCACCTTGCACTCCCGCTGCTTTCCTGCAGCTGCCCCCTGTGGTTGCCACCACTCCGCCATTGCCCTGCAAACCGTCATGTGTAATCTTCCTGCAAGCCTTCCTTGCCGTGTTGTTGCAAGCTCCCCGCTTGCGTTGTTCATGCATCCCTGCTGCTGCTGTCCTGCAAGCCCTGCAACCAGTCATCTTGCCGCCAATCCGACCACCACATAACCCTACTTGTGTTTCTTCCAGATCTCATTACTTGGAGCTCAGCATCATAGGACGTGCGCTAATGTTGCATGCCGCCACCACTACTTCAACTGTTGCAGCAGGTCCAGCGCCCTCCTCCGATTGTGCCGCAGCTGGTTAGGAGCAAGCGCAAGGTGTCTGGTCAGCAGCTAGTCTCTCAGCAGCACCAGCAGCAGCAGCAGCAGCAGTACCAGCAGCAGCAGCAGCAGCAGCAGCTGCCCCATCAGCCTGGCCACCAGCAGCACAATCATCTACAGCCAGCTTTGGATGCGTACGCACCAGCAGCAACAGCCGGAGTGGGCTGCACTTCATGCCCGCAGCCGGCACAGCAACAGGGTGCAGTACAATGCCAGTTGCAGCAACAGCTGCAACAGCAGTCCTGCAGGAGTGTTCATGCACAGGCTGCTGGAGATGTTGGCGGGCAGGATGCACAGCTGGGCAGTGACGCCTGCAGTATCAGCGGCGCTGTATGGGGAGATGACAAGGCCGCAGTGCCTAGTACAACTGGCGGTTGCGATGCTTTTCAGCCACAAGGCTTGGCCTATCAGCAGCAGCAGCGGACGGCACTAAACCAGCCGCGGCAGCCACATGCACATGGGCACCTGGAGCACCACCAGAAGCATGAGCAGCAGCAGCAAGAGCTTGAGCAGCAGCAGCGGCAACACCCTCAGCATGCAGGCGTTGATAGTCCAGCACCATGGGGCTCTCACTCTGCAGCTGACACCGGTGCTGGTGCACCAGTGCCAGACAGCGACCTAATGGGGAGCAGCAGCAGTGCTAAAGCCAAGTGGCAGCCGCATGTAGGCAGCAGCAGCATTCCCAGCAGCGCCCACAGCAGGTGGGCAAACCACAGGCAGCCACTGCATGTTCTGCCCCACAATAACCAGCAGCAGCAGCAGCAGCCCCGCGCCCCAGAGGCTCATGCTGCTGATGCAGCAGTTGCTGCTGACCTGTCAGCTCCCGCTGAGGCATCCCGCAGCAAGCAGGCTGTGGGGTGCAAGCGGCCTGGCATGTTTGCTGTGCCTCGCTCTGCTGCTGGCACCACCAATGGCAGCAAGCAGAGCGGCCTGCCACTGCCTGCTGGAGTGAGCAAGCCGTGGCAGCAGCGAGGCATGGAGCAGCAGCAGCAGCAGCAGCAGGGCTATGTATTTCCGCCGGCTGGCAGTAGCTTGCCGTTGCGCTGCGTTGCCGTTCCGACAAGCTTCAAGGCAGCTGCCGACTACAAGGCCTCACTGCTGGCCGCCATGACAGAAGAGGTGAGGGTCACGTGTGAGCAGAACTTGCAGCTGCATTCAGCTGGTGCAGGCATTTGCATCACAGCAAGGTCGGACATGGGTGATATCTGTGTACCGCAGGCACTGCCGCGCAGCATGCTGAGCCGCGCCATCTCTGCTTTTTGCACAGGTCAACCTGAAACTAGCAGAGCATGCCAAGAACTTTCACAGCCTTGCCCAGCAGGCCATGGGGCAGCAGCAAGGTGGCTCTGCACAGCAGCAGCAGCAGCAGCAGCAGGGATTGAGGGGCACGCCAGGCATGCCCAAGCAGCAGTTTCGTCAGCAGCAACAGCAGCAGCAAAACAAGACCGGTCACCTGCAAGCGCTCTGCAGTCGCAACGGCATGCAATACCACCCCAGCGCCATTCTGACTGTGTATCAACGCAGCGGCAGCAGCCTGTTTGGTGGCAGGGGTCGCGGCCGGGGCAGAGGCAGCCGGGGCAGCAGGGGCAGGGACGAGGACAGTGATGCAGAGGAGGGCGAGCAGCAGCAGCAGCAGAAACAGGAGAGCATGTTCTTGACGCTGCCGCCAGGGAAGCTTGACAGGCGCAAGTTCAGGTGGGGCTACCCGACTACTTTGACATATGGCCAGGGTTGCTGTTGCCTCCTTGGAAGGTGCTCATTGCATGCAGGTGCAACCACAACCCACAGCTGCAACAGCCAGCCAACGCACGTAACGCAATTGCGCTGAGCGTCACGCAGTGTCGACCTGCTGCGTGCACGTGCCTGTTGCTGCCCTGCACGCAGTGGTGCAGCAAGGCAGCAGGACCCTCTGCAGGCCTCTGGCCCGCTTGCATGCCTTGTTGCTGCTGTGCCTGATTGCGGACACCTCTGCTCACCTTGCCGTGTGCCACCTGCTGGCAGGAAGCACGACCTGTGGGTGCTGGGCGACAACGCATCCCTCAGCGTAGCGCCAGCTGCCGCGGTGCTGACCGCAGCCGCCAGCCCTGGACGCTCTTTGCCAGGTGAACTAGTCCGAGCCTGTCACAGGTAGAAGGCTGAGTGCGTGGTGCTTGCATGTATGCATCATGGTGTTCAGCCGCTCTGCAATACACGTAGGCAGCATCATGTTGTCATTCAATGTGCTGTGCAGTACGTTCTGTTTTATAAAGTGCTTCTAGAGTGTGCCTGCACGTGTTCCCCATGCCCCACAAACCTACAGGAGCCTGTGGCATGCACCAGACAGGGATGGTAAGATGGAGGTGCAGCTGCTGCCAGGTCAGCTGCAGCCAGGCCACAAGTGGCCCCGCCAGCAGAGCATAACCGCCCTGCAGGCGCCAGACGTGACCACAGAGATGCAGGTGGCTGAGTTCATCAGCTGCACCGAGCTCAGGGGCTGGTCACTGCTGGACTGCTTGCTGCATCAGCAGCAGCAGACAGCGCCAGGAGCCACGCTGGGTGGCATTGAAGCGGCTGACAAGGCAGGGGCAGCGGGCGCTGCAGGGCCAGGGTGTAGCACCAGAGCAGCCTCCCCCAGCAGCAGCAGCAGCAGCAGCAGCAGTTGAGCAGCAAGCCGACGGAGGCAGCAGCGGCAGTGACAGGGATGCACCTGCTGCCAAGCGCAGCGCCAAGCGAGTCAAGAAGCGCAGCCTGATTCATTTCAGCAGCGATGAGGAAGACGGCTGGGACAGCAACACTGACAGTGATGCAAAGAAAGTCGCAGTTGCCGCCGCCGCTGCTGCTGCTGGGGACAGCCACACAGGCAGTGCTGCGTCAGATGATGACGATGGTGACTTTGCAGCTCCTGTGGCGGTGCGCAGGCCATCTGAGCAGCAGCAGCAACAGCAGCAGCAGCAGCAGCAGCAACAGCAGCAGCAGGCTGCCAACAAGAAGGCGCGGCTGTCCAAAGTCAATGCTGCTGGTGCTGCTGCTGGTGCTGCTGCGCTGGGTGCATTTCATGACTGTGATGATGAGGTGACTGGTACGCAGGGCACCATTGACAGGTCCACTTATGCAGCAGCAGGAGCAGATGCAGCAGCAGACCTGCAGGCTCAAGCCCATGCGCTGCTGGTAGGCATTGTGCGGCGCTTCAGGTTGAATGATGCCCAGGCAGCAGTAGCAGCTCATGTAGCAGACTGGCTGCCGCAGCTGATGCAGCAGCCGCAGCAGCAGCAGCAGCAGCAGCAGTTGGGCTTAGCGCGGCAGGGGCTCCAGTGGCCAGGCAACAGCACACTCAGCAGCAGTGGAGCTGTGGGTATCAGGTTGCAGCCGCAGGGGGAGGGACGCCCGCCAGTTTGCTTGATCCATGGGCCGTTTGGCAGCGGCAAGTCAACGCTTCTGGTGGCGCTGATTCACCTGGTGACTGGGCTCGTGCCTGGGGTGGGTGGCTGAAGCAAGCAAGCTGCGACTGTGCGCATCATCAGCTGATGTGTGCTGCCTGTGTGTGTATGCTCTTTCCTGCTCTGCTGCTATGGCAGCCAAATTCAGTGGCAGCAAACATACAGCTGCTTGGGATTGCGCATCACGGCCTGCCTGCTGCACACATGTGCGCTGAAAGATCAGAATACTTGCAGGCACTGCCACCTCAATAAAAAAGCAATCAGCAGGCTTACATGCGGGAGTGCGGTTGTGCATGCTTACATGCAGTCTTCAGAGCCAGCTGCTGTTGCCGCTGCCACTGGAGCCGCAAGCGCACGGCAGCTGGTGCTGCCCAGAGGTGCCCAAGGTTGCTGGTGGCTGCACACACAAATGTGAGCGGCAAGTGCTCGGCATGCAGCTTGCATGTGGTAACCGCCTGCTGTCCACCTGCTGTCACATGTTGCATCTGCCAGCGAGTGCAGTCGCCTACCGTCTGGTCCAGCAGTGCACGCTTCCGACCAGAGAGTTGTGCATGCAGTCAGCGCTGCCACACAAGCAGCGGCAAGCGTGTCTGCTTCTGTGCTCCTGCCGCTTTAATCTCATCTGCTGTGCCTGCATTGTGTTGCTCGCACGTTCTGCTGCTGCTCCAGCACAACATCTGCGCTGTTGCATCATGTGCAGCGACCCCGCTTCAAATGCCTCATGGCTGCCGGCATGCCGCCTGCGCTCACAGGTGGCGGTTGATCGCGTCCTGCTGGCGCTGCTCGACAGCGGCTTCAGCAACCTGCTGCGCGTCGGCTCGCTGCAGCGCATCGCAAAGCGGCTGCTGGCGCACTCGCTGCACTCCGGCGACGACAGCAGGGATGCGCTGGGGCAGCTGCAGGGCATGCTGGCGGATGCCGCCGGGGCAGAGGCAGAGATGATCAGGTGACGCGGCCGCGCCCCTGGGCAAGTGATGTGCTGCCCGGTGACGTGCATTTGGCAGCACTGGGATCCACGCAATACTGCCGTAAGCTGCTGCTTTGTTACAATGATGACACTGGCTGCTGCATGCGTAGGGTGTTTCAACCGGCCGCCGTCGACTGAGCGTGCCGATGTGTGTGCGGTAGGCTGTACTGTTCTGTGCTGTTGCCCGCTGCTAACGACAGCGAGGGCTGCTCTGGTGTGCAGGTCTGAGATCGCTCAGCTGCAGGCAGGTGCTGAGCGGCAGCGGCGCAAGCGGCTCAGCACAGCAGCAGTGGTGGGCGTCACGTGCTGCGCCGCACTGCAGGTGAGCTGGATTGCACAACCCTGCGCAGCGCACGGGCTGCTGCGAACTGACCATCGCTGAGGAAGGACGGTCAGACAGCAAGGTCATTGGGCATGCATGTACTGTTGCAGCGTTCCCAGCTGCGTCTTCTCTTGACCTCACCTGGGCATGCATGTTCCTTGCTCACCATGCACGTGTGCTGGCGCAGTCCACGCTTGAGGGCCAGGCGTTTGACGTGCTGCTGCTGGACGAGAGCAGCCAGATGACGGAGCCCACCAGCCTGGTGCCACTGCTCAGGGCCAAGCCAAGGTGAGCCCTGTGATTGTGCTGTATGTATTCACCTGGCCACAGACTGGTGGCTGGCTCTGCAGCCAGTACTGCAGTTCTGTGCATCGTGCTTATGAATTGCTGCTAGCAACGCAGCAAACAACGTGTGTCGAGGCCACGAGCTGCTTAATCACGGGCGTCAAGCGCATCTGCAGCAGTTCAGTAACACGGTGCGCGGCCTGCCCCCTGGCTTGCCAGCTTCCTGATTGCTGCAGGTGACCCCTGCCAGCTGCCGCCAGTGCTGGCAACCCCAACTGGCGTCACTGCTACACCAACAGCAGCAGCTGGTGGCAGCACCAGCAGGCCTGGCCACCAGCAGCAGCAGCAGCAGCAGCAGCAGGGTGTGGTGTATGGATTGCTGCGGCCGCTGTTTGTGCGGCTGACGCATCTAGGGCACAAGGAGCACCTGCTGACTCACCAGTACAGGTGTGTGCTGTCATGGACAAGCCGCCTGCTGCTCTTCATGCTGGCGACGGCTGCTGTGAACAGCATGCGGGTGATGCAACTGCTGTTGCACGCGCTGACACGCATACTGGTGAAGCTACTTCCCTGGGTCCTTCTTGAACAATCGGCGCCACCAGCGCCTCAGAAGCAATGTTGCTCGACACCCAAATGATCTGCTGCCGACTTGCCGTATGGCTTGTGTCGATGTCGGCTGTGCCGCCCGCTGCGCCAGGTGCCACCCCACCCTGTCCATGCTGAGCAACCGCCACTTTTACAACAGCATGCTCATCAACGGGGTATCAGGAGAGCAGCGCAGCGCTATCGTACCCGGCCTGCCACCCCTGGTGTTCTGTGACTGCAGGGGGGGCCGCTCCCAGGCAGCAGAGGGCGGCGGCCGCAGCAGTGTGAACAAGGCGGAGGCACAGCTGGTGGTGCAGCTGGTGCTGGCACTGCTGAAGTGCAAGGTGCAGCAGCAGCAGCAGCAACATGAACCGACATGCGCTACAGCAGCATCTGCCTGCAAAGACAAGGAAGAATGCAAAGAGCAGCTGGAGGATGCAGAGCAGGGATCTGAGGAGCTGGGTGTGCCTGCTGTACCTGCTGGCCAGCTTGGGGTGATCTGCTTCTTCAGGGGGCAGGCCAACCTCATTAGGCAGATGCTGGCAGCAGGTGAGGGGCTTGAGTGCGATGCATTCACTCTGATCAAACATAGGTTAAAAAAATTTGCACCCTAAAGCGCACTGCTGGTTTGTGCTGGATGAACTCCAGCCTGAGTTGTCTCGCGGTGTCAAGGTCCCTCTGTTGGTAAATGGTTTGCTGGTGCTGCCGCCTGGTGAACGTATGGCGGCTGAACAAGCAGCTGCTGTCTCGCACCCCTGCAGCTTCTCGTGCATACCACGTCAAATGATCCAAGCTGCTGAACCACCTCAGTAGCAACTTAGTGCCCATATGTGTATGCCGCTGCATGCAGAATCCTGCCGTGGTGCAGCAGTTGTGCAGGTTGCGACGGTGGACTCATTCCAGGTGAGCACGTGCTGACAGCCACGTGCTGTGCTGCTGCTGCAGCTTCAGGCTGCAGGATTGCACGACGCAGCCATGTTGCGGTGACACACAGTTGCAACACCTGCAGGCACGTGATGCCACGCGCCATGCAGCAGCAAAGGAGGGCCGTGTGTGCATGGAGGTTGGTGTGATGAGGTGTGGCACCAGTGTTGTGCCTTGTCACAATCGTGTGACGTATTGTATCACTGTACATGACTGCTCAGCCCTTTCATGTGTTTGTGCTGCTGTACGACCCTGTTGCTGCTGCTGCTGCTGCTGCTGCTGCTGCTGCTGCTGCCAGGGTGCCGAGAAGGATGTGGTGCTGCTGGCCACCACAACAACCAACAGCCGCAGCGAGTTCTGCAGTGATGGTGCACGCCTCAACGTGGCACTCACGCGCGCCAAGCGGTGTGTGCAACCTATGTTTCGCATGAAGCATGCTCCTTGCACCTTTGCACATGTTGATATCAATGTGTACACGCAGCATTTTCACGTTGAGGCACCGCTTTGATTGCCAAGCGCCACCTGAAGTTGCAAGCAGCTGCTGCTGTGTGTAATGCTGGCAGGCCGCTGCAAGCATGCACGAGCAGTACACTTGCTGATTTCACAGCAGCGACTGCGTGCGCCGACGCTGACAACTGCCGCTGTTGCCGCAACAACCAACATCTGCTTCCTGCAGGCACCTGGTTGTGGTGGGTGCCGCTGAGGTGCTGTCCCAGGCGCCCAGCCCAGTGCTGCGTGATTTGGTGAAGGCATGCAGGGCTGGCACTGGCGGCAGCAGCTACGCACCTGGCAGCAGCCTCCTGGCGTTGCCGGCGCTGTCAGCAGCATGCATGCAGCAGGAATGTGATGCAGCAGCGGTTGCGGCAGCTCGTGCCGTGTAGGAAGCTGGCACATGCATGCTCAAATGAGCGTTAAGTGGTACTGATGCATCACATGATGCTGGGTCATCATCATCATATTACCCATTCAAGCCATAGCATCAGCGCCATCGGCCCCGCGCCCACCGGGGCGGAAAGAGGAGGGAGCACTGCTCCAGAATGCTGGGTGACGCAAATGAATAGCAGGAGTATGACTCTGCGGCCGCGACCCAACGAGGCCACTGATGTGCGACATGAGCTGGCACTGCCATCGGTTGCCTGCATGAAACGGCCTGGCAACGGCCCCAGGGCGGTCATGGAGGCTTCGATGAGGGATGCTCCAGGAGGGTCGCAATCCCATCACAAGGCAATTGGTGTGGATAAATTGCATTGTTGGAAGTATAGAACGACAGACGTTACTGCACTATCACCCCATGCTGTGGCTGGTAGGTGGAGTTTACGGGCAGATCATGAGGTTGTCACACGATTTGTGACAAAGCAGCTGAAGCAAAACATTCTGTGGAACCCCCGGCGCACAGACGTGGGAACGGCTGCCTTGAAGTCGCACCTTTCCTACACTCGCCGATGTTTCCGACCCCACCACAGACGTTGCGTTTATTGAATTTGTTTCTTGTGCAGCAGCGAGTTTGCGCTGCGCCGACTGCGGCAGCGTGCAACCCGTACGCTGCAACCAATTCAAGCGTGGCCCGCAGTCATTTCAGCCAAGGAAATGTGCAATGTTTGATAAATGCATCATTGGTGGTGGCATGACTCCAGGTGAGCCCACTACATCAGTGCAGCAGTTAACTCCTGCTGGCCATGGAGCTTCGCAGTCTCACTAACAGAGGAGCCTGGCCATAGCCTCCGGGTCGCCCCTGCAGTATGCTGGCTAGGGCCCAGTGGCGGACTTCCACGCTGCTAAGCCTCGCTGAGTTAGCCAACTGTACAACCTAGAAGACAATTGCAAGCTAGCACTGCATCTGAGTTGCCACATGCTGTAAATGTTTTGTTGAGGCTTTGGATTATAATCCAACTAATTAGTTGGTTGAATGAAATATCCTTGGAATTTCTTGGACACCATGAGCCTTATTTGGCTCCTTGGTGGGTGGTCACAGTTTTTGGTATCTGGTGTAGGATAAATGCATTCACCACGCATGTACCTGGCAGCTATACAACAGGGCATGCCCTAGCTAGCCACCAATTGGTTGCAACCCAACAGCCTGCCAGGGTCGGATGCAACGCTTCTTCTGGGGTGGGCCAATGGCTTTATCTGGTGTGGGTATCCCAAGGGCTGGTTGCAACAGATGTAACCACTGTATTGCCGTGTGGTTGCCCCGGCCGTGTACTACATGCAGTGCACATGTCTTGACTTCAAAAACGGTGAAGTGGGACGTGCATGCCACCGTGCACAAGAAGCGCACTTCCAAGCTCGGTTTGATATGTAATGCTGTCGCTGTGGCTTTTCATGTGCTTAGTGGAGAGTGTGTGTTCAGTGTGCCAGCGTCCCGCGCGGCTGAGTCTGTCATAACAACCAGCAGCACTCTGAACCAGCCGAATTGAAGCAGAGTCACCCGGCCCCCCTAATGCATAGCTGTATCGGCGTATGTAAGCAATGCTGGTTCTACCCACGGTATCGCTCCGTTGAATGCACTGTTGAGCACATTGAAAGAACCAGAATCGTTGTTGTTTGTTCACTGCGACAAATGTGAAAGTGTCACGTAACACAAGTCTGTCACAGGGGCACTGTATATTCTGACCAACATTCCTGTGAGCGGGGATGGGCAGAGTTGTTACAGGTTGGGGGCCGGGTGACTGCGGGACAATGTGCACCGTGTGTACATGTACAAGCGCTGCCCATAATTTGGGCCGGCCGCAATTTGGGCCGAAGCACAACAACGCGGCTTGTGGCCTAAAAACGCCAAAAACGTTGTCTATTATTGTTCAATAACAACCTGAAACAGCTGAACGAGAACCAGAGCTGCTGTGTTGCAAGTTCAATGATGACCATTGCTCAACGTTCTGTGGTATTGATGCTGTTGCTGCAAGACACATGTTTTACGTTTTGGTAAATCTATGTTCTTTTCTCTGCTTTTGGGCTTAACGTGTTGCTTCCACTGCCAGCCCGCCTGCCGGCACAAAGCGCGTCAGTACATGCCTGGTCTATTTGATAATTTGATTTGAGGCCCTGAAACGGCCTCAAAGCCCCGTCATATTTCGTTTTGATACACTTCTAAAACTTTGCATAAATATCAAGCGGGAAACATGGGTACATGGCCCTGAACGCACTCCCAAGCCACGCACAGGGTTGACTGTATGCGGGTACCGGCTGTAAGCGATGCAACGTCACTTGCAAAGCCTAACACCATTATATGTCTCACAAAAAACAGATTACACGTCCGAACCACTGTGAAAGCACGGCTTTGGCTCTCGGCCCAAAATGTGTCCAGGGCTCCATCCAGTGGAGAACGCGTTCTATCCAGGCGTCGCATCGCGGACGTACTTAAACACTCGAAACAGTTTGAAGTATTGTTTGTATTGATACTGCATTGCTTCACTGCCTTCTGATGCTCTCCACACGGCACCCCAATCATAGGGCCCAAATGATGGGCACTAGTACATGCGATGTGCGCAGTTGGCTGAGCAGCATGCCATTGATCGTTGCCGTTGGGAACAGAAGCAGGCTGCATCATTGTACGCGTCTTTTGCCTCACGTATTAAGCCCTTCTATTCAAAGCAGACCAGCAGCAGCTGCTGCTGCTGCTGCTGCATGCCACCGTTGCTGTCCAAGCAGCGACTCTGCATTGCTGGCAATGCTAAAGCCCATTTTGGGTACTCTGAGGTGTTATTATAGTGTACGATATGTGTGTAGCTGTGTCCTGGTACCAGCTGCGGCACTTCGTCGTGCTGTCCTATTTGTTTTCTAGAAAGATCTGCAGATCTGCAGGCCGCCTGCACTCGGCGAGTGCTTCAACACAAAATTCATGCACAGGGATACACCTTGGCTGCTAGATGCACGTTGATAACTCTAAATAATGAACAGAAATATCAGGTTTAACCTCTTGCCAGCATTTTTACGAGCATCCCGGCTGGCTGGCCGCTGTTTTGGCCAGGGAAGCCGCTCTACAACAAGTGCGTGGGTGTCATGTGTCTCCTAGTCAGGTGTCTGCAGCGTGTGAGGCGTGGTGTGATGCGATTAGGAATGTGGCTGAACCTGTCTTTGGTGTCAGCGGCGGTGGACAGTGTGTGCGGGCTGGGGATGGTCGAGCAGCCAAACGTTGGTTTCCGCATTGCAAGCAAGAGTGGGCAGCACTACGTGTTGCAGTGCGCAACCACAACTCGCATGCAGCGGCAGCAGCACGCAAGGTGTTTAATGCAGCTAAGCGCCGCGCCAAGAGGCATTGTGAGAAGCAGTGGCAGGCACGTCTTTTGGATGATCTACGATACAACCCGAGGCGGTTTTGGACTGCTTACAAGGGTCGAAAGATGTCGTGTATGCTTCAGGATATGGGTGCTGTTGATAGGCACTGGCGTGCGTTGTATGGGTCCCCTGGACAACACAGCTTACCTGAGGAGGGAGCGTCGGTTGCTTCTTTCGTGTCGAAGCTGCTCTCTGAGTGCCAGGACGGGCCAGCTGTTGCAGCTGCAGCTCATCTGAATGAGCCTTTTGCTGCCGACGAGGTGGAATCAGTGTTGTTGCGGATGCATAACGGTCGTATGCCTGGCCCTGATGGACTGCGGGGCGAGCTTTTCAAGGGAGCTTATGAAGCCTATGTCACCAGCGAAGGGTATCAGAAGCATGTGTATCTATTACATGAGGATTTGAGTGAGTTGTTCTCGGCAGTGTATAAGTGTGGCCAGGTGCCGGGCGTTTGGTGTTCTGCGTACCTGTCAGCTGTGTTCAAAAAAGGCGACCCTAGTGTACTGGACAACTATCGCGGCATTGCTGTCGGCTCTGTGATGGGCAAAATGTTCAGCATGCTGATTGAGAAGAGGCTTTCAGCTTATTGTGAACAGCATGGGTTCCGAGCCTGGGGTCAGGCAGGCTTTAGGGAGAGGCATAGGACGTGTGACCATGTGTTTGTGTTGAAGCACCTTGTGGATCGTAGCCGCTTACGCGGCCACCAGCTGTTTGCTTGCTTTGTCGACTTCAAGAAGGCGTATGACTTGGTGCGGCGTGATCTTCTCATGCGATGCTTAGCAGACATTGGTCTGCGTGGCAACATATTGACAGCGATTGTATCTATGTACTGGAATGCACCCATGGTCACAAAGATGGCTGGCAATGTCGGACAGCCCTTTGACAGTACCCGTGGAGTAAAGCAAGGGGACCCCCTCTCCCCTTTGCTTTTTGGCATTTTCATTGATCGAGTCGAGCAGTGGCTCAGCGACCGTTGTGGGGCATGTGGTACTGCTCTAGGCAACAGGATGGTGAGGCTCTTGCTGTATGCTGATGATTTGGTACTGCTGGCAGAAACGTCTCACAAACTGCAGCAGTTATTGGATGCTTTGCAGTCCTTCTGTAGCGAGTATGATATGCAGGTGAATGTGGGCAAAACGGAGATAGTGGTGTTTGGCAAGCGCAAGTATACCGGTGCAGCAGTATGGCAGTACCAGGGGCAACAGGTGCCTGTGTCAGATCAGTTCAAATACCTGGGTGTTCAGTTTCATGCCACCCGAGGTGTGTCTGCTTGCACGGAGGCTCTAGCAGCTGCAGGCAGCAGGGCAATGTGGGCAATGTTGGCTCGGTGCAAGGAGCATGGCGTCAGCAACCTGTCAATGCAAGTGCAATTGTTCAACACGCTGGTGTCCCCCATTTTATGCTACTGCTCAGAGGTCTGGGGTCCAGCTCTGCTGAGACAACCTGGATCTGGTGCTGCTTTGGTCGGCAAGTTGCAGGACAATGTGATTAGCAGAGTCCAGTATATTTTTCTGCGCACTATTGCAGGTCATGTCCGCAAATCAACTTGCCGCATGCTTTTATCGAGGGAGTTTGGTGCCCAACCTTTGGTGTGCACTTGGTTGCGTGCAGCTTTAGCTATGTGGAACAGGGCTGTGGAATTGGGTGATGCTTCCTTGTTGGGGCGCGCAATGCGTGAGAATTTGCGGTTGTCTCAGACGTCGAGCAGTAATAGTTTATGGTGCAGGCAGTTACAGAGTGTGCTGTCTTATACACATGATCATTCCCGGCAGTTGACTGCGGTTATGCCGCGGCTGCAAAGCTTTGTGGATCTGGATGCCAAAGTAGTATTAAGTGCATTTGAGGGGTGTTTGTATCAGCAGTGGCAGGGATGCTCGCAGAATCCACGTGATGCCGTCACCGGGGCTGGAATTTACAGTACATATGAACGATGGTTTGCTGCTTGCTCGGGTGATAACTTGCAGTCTGTGCGTCCTGAGTCTTGGTGCCCCCAATATGTCTTGCAGACCGCTGGGCTCAACAGGGAGCATGTTGGTTCTCTGGCTCGTTTTCGACTTGGTGCCCATGATCTGCGTGTATGCACTGGTAGGTGGCACCGTCCGCCTTTGGTGCGGTCTGATCGAACATGCCAACGCCCTGGATGCCACTTGGGTCAGGTCGAGGATGAGTTTCACATGGTTTTTGAGTGTCCTTTGTACGCGCCAGTTCGCGAGCGTTTTGCTTGCCTTTTTGAACCATTTGGAGGTTTGTCGCATACGTGGGGTAGTATAGCCTCTTGTCAGCCAGGTGGTTCGCATATGATGACCTTTATGCGGCAACAACCTGCTCTTGTGGCTGCCTTCGTGCATTGTTGCTATTTGGTGCGCTGCCACCCGGAGGCGGACCCTGAGTCCTTCTTGTCTTCGGTTTCTGTCGCTCAAGCGATCGATGCAGCGGACGAATTTTTCTCTGCTGACTCTTCTGTTTGTTCTGATGACGATGATATATTCTATGAGGTCTCCCCCCCCAATGAGCCTCTCGTTGGCTCCTGAATGGGGTTCCCACTCCTTGTTGGGTGGAGCATGTAATGTAATGTAATGTAATGTAATGTAATGTATGAAGTCAAACAGCAACCACCTGCACGGCGCACCTGCGGCGAAGCCCTGGAGTTTGCTGCTCCCAAAAATAGTCACGCATGTACTACGTGTGTGATGTATAACAAACAGCTACGGAGCATGCATGCAGCCATGCACGCTTGTATGGCTGGCGGTTACTATTGTGGCAGAAACAGCCAGCACGCTCTGCCAGCGCAGAACGAGCTGTGCTCCACAGATGTAGTTTCCAGACCTCTATACAGTAACCGCCATTCCGTGCGGATGATGTTCTTCTGGTCTGTGCAGGGGCTTCGCAGCATGTTGCACAGCAAGCCGACAACTTTCAAGTTGCAACTGCTGTGTTCCGTTTCAAACACGACATGTATTCCGCTGCTGATGGGGTATGCCACCTTCGCAGGCGGCAACCCACGCCCAGCAGCAGCAGCAACATGCAGGGCTGCTGCCAACCTGCAGTGCCCAGCCACACCAGCCGGTGTTGAGCGTTGACGACCAGTGCATGCAAGCGACGCTGCTATCTGTGTGGTGCTTGCAATGAACGTAGTCACTGATCAGTGACTTCACTTCATGAAGTTCAGTACGTCTTGATTGTCATCATCATCATGTTACACCCATTCAAGCCATAGCATCAGCGCCATCAGCCCGTATTACGTATTGATAGTGTGGCTTCACAAGTGTAAGTTGCACATCCATGCTCAGCGGTCCAGGTTGGCCTGCAGCGCCAGTCTTGCACCCCCTTGAACAATGTTTAGTGCAAAAATAAACCACAGACAAAGTCCACTCAGTGCTTGACATGGCATGCAAAGTTGTTTGTTTGGGAGCTGCAAAGGTGCACAATGAAAACATACCATTAGGTTTTGAATGCCGCTGCAATCATTGCGATGATCGCAGTTGCAACATACAATGTGGCCTTGTGCAACTGCGTTGCCTAAATGGTACTGCATGGCACAGCCGCTGCTGCAGCGCCGCCCGCCGGCCACAACACCCTGGCCAAAGGGGGCAGGCATGCAGGGCATGCGCGATGCACTGCATGAACTTCCTGCACCAACCAGCTAGGCACATGGTGACAGAGCCATCAGTGCCATAACACCAAGCCAGACCTGCAGCTACGCTTGCACAACATCTGCAACAAGATGTTTCCCGTACACACGCACATGTGCAGAAGCACGTGTGCAAACCATGCCCATAACAGCAACGCTGCCCACCATGCACTGTGCACAACAAAAGCACATGCACTGGCATGCACGATGGTTCACATGTATGAAAATACAGGCACACTCAACCCGGCAGCAGCGCTGAGCATGTGCAGCAGCAACTGCCCATGCAGCACTTGTGAGGATCCACCTTGTGATAATAGCATCCTGATTGACACCCCACCACCAAAGCGTCCAAACAGGCTTCAGTACGCCCTAGAGCCAGCTCGTGCATGCGTTCAGTGACCGGGCCTTGGCCTGCTCCCAGCATATGCTGGGGCATACCTCTGTGAGGCAAAATGCACTGGCAGATGCAGGGGATGCACGGCTCACACACCAACACTCACCACTGTACCACCTCACGAGGCTCAAGCCCTGCACCTCGTCATCAAACTGTTTCTGGTACTTCAATTTTTGCCCAAAAGCGCTGACGGCATACCCCATGATGCGCACAGCAGCAAGCACCCTCCACACCACACCACCCAATACCACAAGCCGACGCAACAAACCCAGCACTGCGCAGTTGTGGGCAGAACAGCCATCACTCGCCCAGCATGATGGGCACTGATCAGTGCGGCACTTGGACGTGCCGCCTGAGTTTATGAGAACTGCTGCAAGACAGCTGGAAGACATGCACCAGCTTGGCACCATGGCAGCAGCCGCAGGAGCAACAGCACTAGCAGAGCTGCAGCTGCAAGACGTCACATGCTACCAGCGCAAGCGGCATTCAGCTGCTGCAGCCCACAGCAATGCTTAACAAAATGCTGTGGATGGTGCACCGCTGCAGCAAGTCCGCTGCAGCCACAGCCCAGTGGAGCCTGCCTACCAGTACGGCAGGAACTCCAGCTCCAGCTCGATGCGTGCCTTGCCGGTCTTCCCGCCGATGGGAAAGTCGTCGTAGATGTAGCCTGCATCCTCCTCCTTGGTCCACCTGCTGACCTGGCAGTGTTGAATGATGTCGTGCACGGCAATGCTGAAGCGGCCGAGCTCGTCATCGATCGTCATGGCGGGCTCCATCACACTCACCACCAGCATGTCCTGCAAGGGTACGACAAGCCACAGCAGCAGTAGCAGCAGCAGCAGTGCCGATGGTGGTGCAGTGGAGTGACGAGGACATACAGCCTCATGGAAGATGAATGTGCATGCAAGAGCGCAATGAGCAGCCAAGCATGCAGCAGTCGGCTTGCATGTGTGCCTTCAGTAGAATCCTCAACTCAGCTCAGCGGGGCCCTTAGTACAGCAGCAAGCCCCTGCAACGCCACGTCCAGATCAGGAAGCACGACAGGCTGCACAGCCAGAGGCCCAGCCAAAGCAGCAGAGCTGCAGCAGCAATGCTAGGTTTCAAAACCAGCTTGAAGTGGGGTTCACACCTTTGCGCTGACGTCATACAGCGTGAACTTGTTCTGGGTCGACCAGCGTGGCGAGTGGGCGCGCGCGACTGTTGGCGTCTTGCAGGACTGCTTGTAGCTGGCCTTCTTGCACTCTGCCTTGTCCGCCTTGTCTGCCGGCTCCAGCTTCACCTGCAGGCAACACAATGGGTGTTCTGTAACAAGCAGGCTGATGTAGGCGAATGATATGTCTGCATAAAAGTGTCAAGGATGCCTTGCCTGTCCTGTCGTTGGCTCCAGCTGGACCTGAACACGTGCACGGGTAAGGATGGTGCAATATTTGGTGATTTAACCCTCTTTTAGGCATGGTGTGCCAGCAGGCTGCAGTAGACTGATACGCGCACACGCGCAGAACTGCATCGGCACAGCGGCAGCAGCATCATTATGTCGGGGCTTGAAACTTGCAGGTGGAGTCATTGCAAGAACAACAACACTGCAGCGCCAGCGCTTGAGCCGCTGCCTGCCCACTGCTGACTCACCGCCACATAGCTGCTCTGCTTGCTGCTCTCCGACAGCTCATAGCAGCGGATGACGGTGACCATGAGCAGGCCCTGCGTAGCATGCAGAATCTCGTCACCTGCGGCAGCAGGAGCAGCAGGAGCAACAGCAGCAGCAGCAGCAGCAGCAGCAGCACCAGCGGCACAGCAGCGGTGGCAGTGGTGTACAAGCGACAGCGCCTGTGTAGCACACACACTGTTTGCCAACCACAACAATGCAGGGAATTCAGCTGGCAGGCAAGCAAACTACAACAGGGAAGCAGGCGACCGCATGCAGAGCATGTTGTGCTGCACAAAGGGGCGATGCGCTGGCAATGACTCGCAGCAGCACCTCCCGGTCACCTGCGATGTTGTCCAGTGCGCGGTACTGCAGACCCAACTTGATCCAGCCCTCTCCCTGGCCCTGCGGGCAGCAGCAGCAGCAGCAGCATAGTACAGCCAGCAGAGAAACAGTCATGTACCGCACCAGGGCAGCATGTTGGTGCTGATCTGATGCAAGACGACGAATACGAACGACACATGTGTACGATGACGCAAACATGCCGCCTGCCAACATGCTCAGCAGGCGCTGCGCACGGCTGGCAACACTGCAGGCGGCACGCGTACACATCAAACCAGCGTGGCACCCCGCCTCAGCCCTGCTGTCCCCACCTCGCACCACACCTGCATCTGGAAGCAACACGCTGCACAGCTGAGTGCTGCAAGCTAGGGCTGAGCCAGCCAGGGCTCACCGGCCCCTCCAGGTTTGTCCACTCCCCCTTGCCCAGGGGCAGCCACAGCTCGTCCTCCAGGCCCTCCTCACCGATGAACTGGGACAGCGAGATGCCTGTACGGCCCATGAACTCGCGCCCACCCTGCGGCACGACAGCAGTTCAACTTGAGATGCAGCAGGCAGATGCAGTGTCAAGCAAGCCGTCGTGAGACAGTACACGCCTGCACGGCCCTTACACTCGAGCCCACCCTGCGGTGCAACAAAGAGCAGCAGGAGGGTGAGTACAAACCTCAAGGCGGAGCGGTGCATGCAGAGATTGAGAGCGGGATGCCTGCATCGCGCTGAGAACCACGCCCATGCTGCAGCACGCCAGCAGTCTAGCGCAAGACGCAGCAAATAGTGATAAAGTCAGTGGAAGGTGATGCATTCCTGCAAAAGCGCCAACAGAACTCTTGCCCGCCCATACGCCATGCAGCACATCAGGTTGCTATGAATCAAGCCGTCCAGCAAGTGGCCAAAGTGCAGTGTGGAGAGTGCATGCAGAGACATCCTGCAGTTTGTGACATACAGTTCTTGCTATACTGCAGCCCACGCTGCACAACGGAGTAAAATGAGCAGTGGTCAGCCAATAAACCAGGTTGATGCCAAGCACATTGCAAGTGTTGCAGATGCATGTCAACACCC
>JACERP010000261.1:85000-115711 GCA_014080715.1 Scenedesmus sp. NREL 46B-D3 | reverse complement strand
TGCATGTGCTGCCAGCACGGCCGCCACTGCTGCTGCATGCTGTGCTGTTGGCGGTTGCGTTGCCTGTGCCTGCTTTGACTGACGATTCAAATCTATAATCTTGGCCGCCAGCTGCTGTTTGAAAGCTGGCCACCATTGTGCGATAACACTTGTTGCCTCTGCTGGGGGCTGTTGAGAAGCCAGCCACTGCTGCATGGCGGACCTGCACGCAGGGTTGCCTGAAACGACAAACGCAGCCGCCGCCAGACCAGGTCCTAGCACTCCTGGCCCATGCGGCTGCAGTTGTGCCATGACAAGTGTGTGGTCACTGAGCGCTGCACACTTGTCTTCATGCCGGCATGCTACCAGCTGCGGCAGCAAAGCTTCTGAACAGTATATCCTGTCTATGCGTGAGGCTGCATCTGCCCTGACAAACGTGAACGCCTTGCGCACAGGGTGTCTGTTGCGCCATGCGTCACATAGGCCTGGCAGATGCTGCGCCCACATTGCGGCTGGTACTGTGTCCCGCGGCAAAGGGTGCTGCTGCTGCTGCTGCTGCTGCTGCTGCTGCTGCGACGGCAGCGGTTGCTGCTGCGGCGGCTCCTGCTGTTGCTGTGCTGCTGCTGCTGCTGCTGCTGCTGCTGCTGCTGCTGCTGCTGCTGCTGCTGCTGCTGCCTGCTGCTGCTGCTGCTGCTGCTGCTGCTGCTGCTGCTGCTGCTTGCTGCTGCTGCTGCTGCTGCTGTGCTGCTGCTGCTGCTGCTGCTGCTGCTGCTGCTGCTGCTGCTGCTGCTGCTGCTTGCTGCTGCTGCTGCTGCTGCTGCTGCTTGCTGCTGCTGCTGCTGCTGCTGCTGCTGCTGCTGCTGCTGCTGCTGCTGCTGCTGCTGCTGCTGCTGCTGCTGCTGCTGCTGCTGCTGCTGCTGCTGTTGCTGTGGCTGAGCTGCTGCATTCACCCTGTGCCTGCGATCTAAGGCAACATCTGTAACAAAATTAAAGTCGCCAAGCACAACTAGACCTGTGGAGGGATGCTGGCGCTGGTGCTGGTACAGCTCGCGTAAAGGGCCGCTGATGATAGCTGCGTTAGCAGCATGGTCTGACGCATGCATGTACGCAGCCACCACATTCAACTGCTGTCCTGCCCACACCAATGGCAACTGTAGTAGTCTGCCTTGCGCAGGGCCCTGCGTGGGAGCTGACTCTGCTCCATGCACCAGTGCCCCGCTGGTTAGCAGGCTGTTGCGCACCATAATGGCGACGCCAGCTCTAGTGCGTCCCTGCCCTGACATCCCAACACACCAAAAGGACTTCCACCCACGAGCGTGTAGGCGACGCTGCACTGCTGTTCGATCTGCAAAAGACACATGAGTGTCAACTGCTGCTACAACGTCAAGGCCTAGCTCCTGCCACTGACTGCTAAGCTCCGGTAGCTTGGTAGCCAGGCCATTGACATTATGCAGCCCAAACCTGAGGGTAGGGCTTCTGGGCATTTATTTACTGCTGCTGGGGGCCTGCCACGTCCAGCTGGCAGGCTGCTGCTGGCTGCGGCAAGGCAGGGCCCCTGGGGCCCAGGGTGAGAGAAGCTGAAGGGTACGGCAGCGAAGCTGCCGCGTGGCAGCCTGCCTCTGCAGTGGCACCTGCAGCGGCTTGGGCGTCCTCCATGGCGTACTCGTCGCCAACGTGCGCGTGCTTGCGGTGGCGCTGAAGCAGCACGTCTGGTGCTGCTTCAGGCCCCAGTCTGGCGTGCTTGCTGCCAGGGTGCTGCTGCTGCTGCTGCTGCTGCTGTTGCTGCTGCTGCTGCAGTTGGCCGGTGTCCTGTTGTGGCTGGACGGCTGACTGCCGCTGCCCTGTCAGCAGGTCAGCCGTCGGCTGATGCTGTGCCCCTGTCGCCTGCGGCTGGTCTGCTGCTGCAGGCTGCGGGGTGCCTTTGCCCGTTGTACGGGCCGGCGGGTGGTTGGGGCTGTGCTTGCGAGCGCCAGCAACGCGCCGCGTGTGCGGCCGCTGCTGAAGCCGTGCCAGTTCCAGCAGCTGCTGGTCATCGTCCTCCTCGGCTGCTGCCTGTTCAGCTGCTGCAGCTGAGGCAGCATCCGCACCTGCAGCAGCGTCTGTCACGGCTGCTGTTGCAGGCCCCGCTGCTGCCTCCACTGCCCCCTCTGCTGCTGAGCGGCGCATTCCAGGTGCTGGCACCTCAGCCGGCTGTGCTGCTGGCCATGCTGCTGGCTGCGCTGTTGTTGCGGTGGCTGGGGCTGGTGGCGGTGTTGTCGGGGCTGCTGTTGCTGCTGCTGTCGCTGTGGGAGCTGTCGCTGTTGCTGCTGCGCCAAGCGTTGGTGGCAGTGGGGTTGGTGCTGGTGCCTGGGCTGCCGCTGCTAGCCGTGCAGCTGTCAATGCCGCTGCTGCCTCTGCAGGGGTAGGGCCTGCCCTGGGGGGTGCTGCCGCTGCCGCCGCTGCTGCTGCTGCTGCCGCTGGTGCGTCTCTTGCCGTCCACAGCAGGTGCTGCTCCAGAGCTCTGCGCTGCGCTGCCGCAATTCGCTCCGCCCTGGACAGCGGCTGAGCCGGCTGTTCCCGCATGTGTAGGTCTCCAAACACCCCGTCAGCTGCATGCACTGTTGTTGCGCTAGCAGGGCGGTCACTGACAGCAGCAGCAAAGCACATGACGTTTTTGTAAACCTGCTCACCCTGCTTGGCGTAAGCTGCTGACATCACCTGCAGATCCTGGCTGTTGAGCATGGCCTTCAGCACGCTGACATCAGCGCCACGCACGCCCTCCAGGGTGAACGCGCGCACCTTCAGCTTGTTGAAGGCTGCAGACAGGCCAATGCCGGGCCTGTCTGGCACTGGCACCGTGCCAGTGGCTGGGTCGACCAGGTCCTGCAGCTTGGACCTGTCCGCCACCAGCAGGGTGCAGCCCACATAAGCCACTGACGTTTTACCAGCTGGCTTCCGCTCCTCTGTGCGGTGCCAGAAATCAACGTCAGGGTCGCCCCATGTGAGGGCACCACCTGCTGAGCTGACCACTTCTGCAACATGCTGCAGAAAGTCGTCTTGCTGTGCAGCTGATACTGTGCTGCTGCCGACAAAGCCCCGCTGGACCTGCAGAACATCCAGCACGTTCAGCGGCTTGTCAGTCCGCAGCACCAGGTTGGCAGGCATGGCGTGGGCCTTCCTGTTGTGCAGGTACAGCTGCTGCTGCTGCTGCTTTGCTGCTGCCATTGCCATGCGGCGGGCCGCCTGGCCCTGCTGCTGCTGCTGCTGCTGTTGCTGCTGCGGAACCCGGTGCACTGGGCGGCCCCGTGGCTGCTGTTGCTGCCTCTGCTGGGGCTGAGGTGCTGCCTCTGCTGCGGCAGTGGATGTGCCGGCCACATCTGTGCCGGTGAATGGCAGCCCAGCTGGCCCCAGCTGCTGCTGCTGCTGCTGCTGCTGCTGCTGCTGCGGCTGCTGCTGCTGCTGCGGCTGCTGCTGCGGCTGCTGTTGCTGCTGCTGCTTGGGCTGCTGCGGCTGCTGCTGATGGGAGGGCTCTGCTGCCTGCTGCTGCTGCTGCTCAGGCTGCTGGGGCTGCTGCTGCTCCTGCTGCTGTTGCAGGCGTTTGGGCTCCGCTGCCGCTAACGAGGACTTGTAAAGCACGGATATGCCGCCATGCTTTGGTCCTGCTGCATCTGCCCCGTTCTTGGCATGCTTAGCAGCTGCTGAGCCTGGCTTCGCTGCATGCGCTGCTGCTGCTGCGTTTGCTGCAGCTGTCTGGGCCCGCGTTGTAGCTGGTAGCTTTTTACCCATACTATTTATTAATTTGGCCTAAACTAAGCTGGTCCTGCCGACGCCAGCATGCCGAAGTGACACGACACTTCCGGAATGGGGGGGTCCGCCCCTGGGGCGAGCATGCGGGTCGAGACGCACGTCCAGCAGTATGCTATGTGCTTACAAAAGGTTAAGGGGTGGTATCAATCGACACGGACTGCCTGTCGGAACAGCAAAGCGATCAGTGCAGGCATGGTCGATTTCGATGCTCTGTGACGAAGAGAAGAAAAAACAACTCTCTAACCGAAGAAGAAGAGGGTTACATGGTGCACAGGCGACTACGTCGCAACGAAAAAAAAAAAAGCAGAAGTTCAGCGGAAAAACAGACAGGAAGATGATCTGGCAGCTGTAAGGTATCACCGGAGGTGGTGATAGTGTAAAGATGAGCCCACACGCATCCGCGGTTCCTTTGCCGTTGCGACAATTTGGTAGCTGAGACAGGGGCGATGGCCGAAAGGATATGGCATCGCCTTTCTACGTCCAGGTCAGGCGTCGAACCCCGGTCTGGACGAGATTTGAAATCGGCAAAAGGGAATTTGCCGAAACAGGGAGTGCCTCGATAGTCAGTAATAATGGCCGTCGAGGACGCCGGCCTTGTAAGGCGTTTGACGTTTGAGGGGTTACACGGTGTGCTCAAGCGGCTACGCCACAACGGACACCTGGAATAAAAGGAAGCTGCGTGCAGCTCAACGCAGGCTGTCACTCAAGGAGGCTCAACCCCCAGGAAAGCCTCTGTGTGTGGGGCCAGACATCAGCCGTGCTCAGCACGACCCGTCGTCCCCATCACACGCAAATGTTGTTTGCTTGGAAGTATATGAGCATGCAAGCAGTAGTCTAAGCAGTGTCAGTGACAGCAATCTATACATGTTGCAGTACAGGAAGCGGGCTGAGCTGATGAGCATGATGCTGACTCAAGGGCAGATCAGACTCAAAGCAGCGGTGAGGAAAGAAACAGCTGAAAGCTGGCCAGCTGCTGAGGTTTTGTCATGGCTGCATATCTCAACAGGCATGCAGTGACCCCACATACACCCACTTTAGAGTGGGGCTGGTGGCTTCCAAGAGATAGGCAGGGAGAACGCAGCAACACACATATGCATGCCCGTGCAAATCACCTGCGGACTACACGTAAGCCATTGCCGCGCAGCACAGTGTGCCACGCAAGGAACGGCTGCCGCGTAAGTAGCTGAACTCTGTGACGACCAGGCACCCTAGCTGTAGCAGCAAAGTCAGCAAGCGCATCCCAAAAGCCGCCAACTGCCGCTCGTATCGCCACTTGCTCAACAAGCACAGGTACACCAAGCCGACAAGAGACCGCCCAGGCTACCCTGCGGCCATGTAAGGGGGGCATAATGTAAGAGTATCACCTGGAGGTGGTGATAGTGGTAAAGATGAGCCCACACGCATCCGCGGTTCCCTTTGCCGTTTGCGACAATTTGGTAGCTGAGACAGGGGCGATGGCCGAAAGGATATGGCGTCGCCTTTCTACGTTCCAGGTCAGGCGGTCGAACCCCGGTCTGGACGAGATTTGAAATCGGCAAGGGAATTTGCCCGAAACAGGGGAGTGCCCTCGATAGCCAGTAATAATGGTCGTCGAGGACGCCGGCCCTTGTAAGGGGGGCATAATGTAAGAGTATCACCCGGAGGTGGTGATAGTGGTAAAGATGAGCCCACACGCATCCGCGCATAATGTAAGAGTATCACCCGGAGGTGGTGATAGTGGTAAAGATGAGCCCACACGCATCCGCGGTTCCCTTTGCCGTTTGCGACACAGCTGTTGCCGTGCCTGCTGAGGCTGCATCTGCATGGACACTGTGCATGCTGATTGGTTGCTTGCAAACATGCAAGGCTCTTTGTATTTTGTGGAGCAAAAGTTGTGGATTAGTTGTGCCTCGCCTTTTGTGACAGGAAGCCTGTGTGTATGTGGGTACAGAGCTGTGGTGTATTCACAAGGCACGTTGACCAGGTCGGCACGACTGTTCTGCTTTGGCAGCGCAACCACGGCGTCTAAAGAAGAGCTGAGGGCATTCTTGCCAGCAATACTTGTGCTGATGACTTGAGCAATTCATAAAGCATGGTTGTTGGAGCATGCATGTGATGCCTGGAAGGTTGGGGGAGGGGGGGGGGGTGGAGACTGGAATGTACAGAGGTACAGTGTACCACGAAGTATTTGAGTGCCGCACACAGATCTGTGTGCATGCAGGCGCAGCTGTGCCTCTGGCAACCAGACCAAGATCGTCCGGCTATAGAGCTAGGCAGCACCGGCCCCGGCATGCTGAGTCAGTGATGAAGATGAATCTGGCAGCTGTTGCCGTGCCTGCTGAGGCTGCATCTGCATGGACACTGTGCATGCTGATTGGTTGCTTGCAAACATGCAAGGCTCTTTGTATTTTGTGGAGCAAAAGTCGTGGATTAGTTGTGCCTCGCCTTTTACGATTGGAAGCCTGTGTGTATGTGCGTACAGAGCTGTGGTGTATTCACAAGGCACGTTGACCAGGTCGGCACAACCACAGCGTTTGAACAACGGCTGAGGGCACTCATGTCAGCCACGCGCACGCATTTCATTGGGGGAGGTGCAAGTTCGGCTCGAACAGTTCATACAGTGCTGCTGTTGGTGTCAAGAGCGGCAAGCGCCCGCATTCCGGATCCGGAAGTTTTGCTTGAACAGTTCATACAGTGCTGCTGTTGGTGTCAAGAGCGGCAAGCGCTCGCATTCCAGATCCGGAAGTTTGGCTTGAACAGTTCGTACAGTACTGCTGTTGCTTCCAAGAGCGTGCAAGTGCCCGCATTCCGGATCCGCAAGTTTTGCTTGGAACAGGTTTCAATACCAGTGGCTTGCAGTTGTTACTGGTTGCTTCAAGAGCGTGCAAGTGCCCGCATATCGATCGGAAGTTTGGCTGAACAGTTCAACAGCGTGCTGTGGACAAGAGCGGTGCCCGCATTGGAGCCAAGTGGCATTGCAAGGTTACTGGGGCAGGCGCAAGCTGCTTGATGGGAAGTGCTTTGTGCTGTTATGTCGCAGCTCGCACCGTGCACGTGGAGCAGGCCTGATGCAGCTTGTACATGCACATGTGCTTCCAGCAGTGACTGGATGTTGTCGTGGTGACTCCCAGCCTGGTGACCGGTTAGGTCGAGCCTGGTGACCGGTCAGATCCTGTGCCTGGTCCCAGCCTGGTGACCGGTCAGATCCCAGCCTGGTGACCGGTGACCCAGCCTAGCCCAGCCTGGTGACCCGGTGGCTTGGTGACTCAGCCTGGTGAACGGTCAGATCCCGTGCAATGTACATCATGATTGAGCCTGTGTAAGCAGATGAGCTTGCATGCACAGGCGTTTGTCACCAATGCACCACGCCGTGTCTGCAGCGTGCACCACACGGTTGCATGCGGCTCTGTAACAAGTTGGTTCAGAGTTGCCCACACCCGCTGTACAGCAACATGTTGCCTTGTCAAGCTTTCATAAGTAGCAGCATGTTTTCTTGCCTTGCCCACACCCTCTGTACAGCAACATGTTGCTTTTCCAAGCTTTCATAAGTAGCAACATGTTGCCTTGCCTTGACCACAACCCGCTGTACAGCAACATGTTGCCTTGCCAAGCTCTCATAAGTAGTCAATTGCAAGCTGCTCACCATGCGATTCTAAAGCCCGCATCTCGTTCATGAAGCACTTGATTGTAGCATGGTTTGACACCCTCCAAATCCCCTGTCAACACCCCGCCACTGGCAACACTCTGACTTCTGGCCAAATGCACATATCCTTGATTGCTTGCTTGCCTTTTGCTGCTGCGTTAGGGTGCTTCTTCTTCTTCACATCCTTGATTGCGCGCAAGCAGCTATTCTTGCACAAAAACATCTTGTTGACCTCATCATCATCATATTACCCATTCAAGCCATAGCATCAGCGCCATCGGCCCCGCGCCCCACTGGAGCGGAAAGAGAAGGGAGCACTGCTCCAGAATGCTTGCATGCATTGCGCACATCCCAAGACTTGACAACAAAAGCAGCAATACACGGTGACACCATCCGACATCTTCCAGAACTGCCACAAATAACATCAGATACAAAACGCAACACCTTGATTGACGAATCAGCCATGGACAAAACGCTGCGCAACTTTTCAGCGCAACCAGGCAGGGATCTGATCTCAGCAAACATACTATCCCTCTGAGCAGAAGTAGCAGGGCAATCAAACATGAAGTGTGACAAAGACTCAACTTCTGCACCACAACAAGGACATCCTGAAGTGGAGTTAGCTCTGCGACCGCCAAACTGACTAGTACGCTCATGTACACACAAACAACCCATACGAACACGCAAAAGCAACCACGTGGAATTGCCACTGAACACAAATACGGCCTAGGCCTCCTAAAACCCATAGCATCAACATGAGTGGGATGCACATGAGCCACATACCGACTCAGAGTGGAGTGTTCCAACGTTTCACATGCAATCCTTTCAGCATGTAGTGTCCTGACCTGCTTGTTGACATGGCTCTTGCACGCACTGGCTCTGCCTTCCGCGGTCACAACAATCACACCATACTTGCACAGCAGGCTCTGCACATACTTGTGCCACGGTTTCACCGCCACAGCACCACTAGGACGCCTCCATTCAGCTGTAAACACTTGATTTGTCAGCCGAACGCCCTGCATACGCTGAATCCTGTAGTAGTACTCCAAAGCCCTCTGATGAAGCCACATATGTAACGGTTTCACACCCCACTCTGCCAAGAGAGCTGAAGAGCATGGGCGCTCCTTGCCACAGCGCATTGCGCATTTGATGATGTCTGTCTGCACTTTGTCAATCAGCTGCAGTTGCCTAGCTGTGGACGGAAACCAAACCTCACTGCCATATTCAACAATGGGACGGACACACGTCAGCAACAGTATGTGTTTAACCTCCACACTGATGCTGCGGCTCTTCCAAATTGGCATGAGCGCACCCTTCACACGTTGCACCTTAGCCAGCATCTTCTCAAATTGTGTGGTCCATGTACAGGTATTGTTGAACCACAGGCCAAGATAGCAGTACTCCAACAGGCACAGGGACATTGTTCCAAACAATGCCGGAGTCGACCAGCTGGCTGGTCTGTCTTGCTGGCAGCACACGCATGACGGCAGACTTCAAGCTGTGGAGCTTGAAGCGCCACTGGCAACTGTAATGGTGAATAGTTGCAGCCACAGCCTGAACTTCAGACAGAGACCCGCAGACAGCAACAAAGTCATCAGCCTGCATGGCTGCCACAACTTGGTCTGCAGGTTCCTCACGAGGGCCCATGAGGGTAACGCCAGGGTGCTTTGCATGCACGTCACGCAGCAAGTCGTCGATAAACAACAGGTACAGTGTGGGCGAAATAACATCACCCTCATGCAGGCCAAGGTCGCAGGTGAACCTATCCGTGGTGCAACCCTCATGAGACACCACACGCTGCGCGCCCTGATACAAGTTGTAGAAGACAGGGAACATCTTGCCACGCACACCCTTATCCCACAGCTTCTGGAACAAGCCATCAAGCCAGACCGTAGGGAATGCCTTGAAGGTGTCAACAAACAACACATATGACTCCTTTCCCTCAGCTTTCCTGCCATTAAGGACCTCGCTGAGCACGCTTTGATGGTCAGCACAACTGCGCTTGGGGCGGAATCCGTTCTGACTCTCGTGCAGCAGCGGCGCCGCTGCTGCTGTAGCAGCAGTTGCGCGTGGCTGCTGCTGCTGCTGCTGTTGTGCTGATTGCTGGCCTTGCTGCTGCTGCTGCTGTGCTTGTGTTTGCTGCTGCTGCTCCTGCTGCTCGCCCTCTGCAAACTTGATAAGGCGCTGATTGAGGACGCTGGTGTAGAACTTATAGAGCACGCTGAGCAGGGTGATGCCGCGGTAGTTGCCTGGGTCTGTCAGATCGCCCTTCTTAGGCATGCTGACGACTGTCCCCGGCACCTGATGTACCTGCTCAAGCTGCCACATGAGGCTGCAGTACTGCAGCAGCATGTCTGCAACTGTGTTGCCTCCGTACTTCAAAAGGTCGTTGACAATGCCTTCCTCCGCAGGGTTGCCAGCTTTGCCTGTGCGTAGACGCTGCAAGCATGCAGAAACCTCGGCGCCAGTGATGGGCAAGTCCAGCAGGCAGGGTGGGGCAGCATGAGGTGCGGTTGAGTCACGAAGGTACTGCTGTACATTGGCGGCAACCTGTGGCATGTGCGCTGGGTCGAACTGGGGGTTTGAGGCGGTAAACGCTGCATGGCTACCAACACGCTGATAATGGCATTTGAACGCATCTGCTTTTTCTGCAGGGGTTGAAGCCGTCTGTCCTGAGGGGTGCTGCATGACACTGTACACGGCCTCGCTGACATGCTTAGGGCACAGGCGACACACAAGCTGCCACATATCCTTCTCCCCAAGCGTGCTGTCGTCATTTAAGCGGTCTCTGTATGCTGCAGTGATTGCATGCTCGCATCGCTGTTTGTGCTGCTTCTCAGCTGCTTTGATAAGCTGTGCAGTAGCCTTGCGCTGCTGATCAAATGCATCCCAGTCTGCAACAAGGCCGGACTCCCTGTACTGTGTAAAGGCCTGCACCCTGGCCTGCACAGCATTTGTCAGCTCCTGTGTCCACCACAGGAAGGACTTGCCAACCCAGATTCTTTTGAACCCAAAACTGGCATTGTCCGCCTGACCAAGCGCTCCCAGCAGCTGCTCATGTGCTTGTTGGACTGCAGCATTGACCGTAAGTTGAGCTGCAGAAACCTGCTGTTGTAGCACGGTAATAGTGGACGTATAAGCAGCGCCCAGCTGTGCCAAGGCCTCCTGGTACGCCTCAAGTTCGGCCGATTGCTCCCCATTGCGCACTTTGAAATCATTCGGCTGTGCATTGAGGCGCAGCTTGACCTGTTTTGCAGGGCGACGTGCGACAGGCCTTTGAATGCAAGCAGACACTGGCAGGTGGTCAGTAGAACCCACTATGTATGGCCCAACCTTGGCTGTTGGCCTGGCGGCAGCTTGGCACGGCATAGCAATGTCAGCAGACGCAATGATGTAGTCATTGAGGGACCTCCGCGCGGTGCCCCTGTGGGACCTGTCACATGTGATGTGCTGGTGGGGAGAGGTGGGTGCTGTGCGGGCATTCAGTGAGTAGAGATTGACGGCATTAAGCAGCGAGAGAAGGAGTTAGCCATTGTTGTTTGTGGTTGTTTCGCCATGCCAATGCAATCTTGTTGACCTGTGACTTTTTCCCGCACATGGCATCCCTATTTTTTTAAGAGCTGCCAGGCGTAACGAACGAGCCCACTGCTTACAGGCCATCAGCCACGTGAACATGTGCACAAGTCCAAGATGTTCTTCGCGGTGCAGTTGAGTGCAGTCAAATGGCTTACCGAATTGAAACATCAGGCAGTTTTCAGCCTGTGTTCAAGTGCGCGTTTGGGATGCGCAGGCCATGATGCACTTGTTTGGCCTGCTGCAATACCTTGCGGCAAACTTTGCTTTGAAGTTTCAAGGTGTCAGGCAGGGCACTGACAGTCTCAATGACAGCCAGCACTGCTGATGTGCTGTCACTTCTTATATGCATTATAGGCATCAACAACGATGTTAGTGTGGAGAACTAGCCCGTCCTTTGAAGCTCGGTCACACATTCGTTTTTGGATGTGGCCGTTACGGTCTGAGGGTTTTAAATAAAGCATCATACTTTGAATCAGCCGAACCCTGGCTGCTGACCTGGCACTGCCGGGGCCCGGTTGTGGAGCCACTAAAGTGTCCTGTCCATGCTGATTCTTTCATCAAGGTGCCGAATTTAATAGTGTCTGCTGGTTTTGTGGAGCATGTCAGTTAAATGAGGCGTGGTGTTGCATACTTTGTGCAGCCTTGCTGTTGGGTTGTGAATTAACGACGTGGGTATTAAGTGCAAATATGAAGCAGTGCTCCCTCCTCCTTCCGCACTAATCTGAGGCAAACATCTAAAAGCTTTGGAGGGCAACATGATGATGATAACAGAGCCTGTTCCATGTGCACGTGCACACCAAAACAAACACAATGTCGTCATGGTACGTGGGCTAAGCTGCAACATGCAGTGCATACCACAGTTTGCTGCTTACTGCCCAACAAGCAGCTCAGGTTGGAGTCACACGACATGCAAGCGGCGCGCGGCTGCGACTCAGCACACCGCATCAACGAATGCCTTGACGGCTCAAGCAGCAAAGATATTGCTGTACACAAGGTCCGACGTGCTGCTGCTTATTACATGGTTCACACGGCAACTTGCAAACGGAATTTGCAGCCGGCTGGGCACAACCGCACAACAGCAATGGCATGCGGTTTTTGCGACTTCACAAAATGGTGCTCAATGCAGCATATCTGCATATGAGACCACACATTGCACGGGTCATCGACAAGCAGCATCCCTGTGACAGGACCCACTAGCTGTGCAGGCGCATTCTGCCTAGCAAGGCCGCACACAGCCATGGGTGGCAGGTGTCACACAGCCATGGGTGACAAGTGCCGCACACAGCCATGGGTGGCACGCGTGCTGGCCAAAATAAGACACATTGCCTACACACCACAGCATTGTTTACTTGTAGCATAAAAGTATGTTATGATGCCTTGCTGACTGCACGCGCATCATGTGTCGCAGTGACAAGTAACAAGAGCCGGGCACACTTACTGTTTAGCCCCATCGTCGCTCTGTAAGTTGTTTTCAGCTGTGCAAGCTCTGCTGCACATAACAGCCCGCTGTTGCCTTGCATTCCTTTTCAACACACCCATCAGGTCCAAGCAGTTCCTACTATACATTCCACCCAACTGCCAAACAGCTCCAACTGCTGTACCTGAGCACAATCTTGCAGCCGCCCACCAGCTGGTACTGCCATACAAGCGGTGCTACTGTTGCCCTACACTCATCCTGATACAGCAGTAGTATTGCCTCACAACACAGATGCTACCGCACTACGACCTGCAACACCGCTGCTCTGCCGTACAACAGCCCTTGCGGACTGCTGCCTGATACTGATCTCAGCCAACGCAATCACACAAAACCGCAGGTGCGGCACGTTTTTTCTCTCCCTCCCAGGGGCAGGATGAGAGAAAAAATTCCTACAAGGGCACATGCACACAGGCAGGACGGCCCCACTGCACAACCGTGGTCAAACTGCCCTCAACACGCTGCGCTGCACAAGGCACACACCAGGACCTGGAGAAAACAACAGGCAGCACGCTACATACTGCCCATGGTCACCTAGACAGATGATGACCACACAACATCTCACAGTGCGCTAATCAGACTTTCTTGCCATGCCAGAACACCTGCACAGTGCAGAGATGGGACGCAGATGGTCTCGCACCCCTTGCGCATGCATTTAGCTGGCAGCACCAGCGGCCAAGTACACATCACAGCGGGCCCACCATTGAACGGCCCCCAGTGCACAGAGCAGGATTTTGCCTTGGCGGAACAGCTGCACAGTGCAGAGATGCAACGCTGATGGTATCGGACCCCTCGCGCATGCATTCAACTGGCAGCAGCAGCGGCCAAGTACACCAGCGGCCAAGTACACCAGCACATCACAGCGGACCCAACATCGCCAGGCGATGCCCCTGCCTGCCATTGGACTCAGCACCTCCAAAGTGAACGCTTTCCGTAAGCCAACTGCCACTACACAGCCGTGTACTCGTCTTCACAGCGGTCCTGTCATAACATTGCATACAATGCATAACATGCTCCACCCAACAAGCGAATGGCCAGATCAGGACCTTCCCCAATCAGGGCCTTTCACCACGTAAGCGCAACACAGCATGCAGAGTGGTACAATTTATTTGCAGCTGCAGCATGCATCAAACTGGGAAGCCGGGTGCACCCCGACAAGCATCCACATTGGCAGTACAAGGGGGGACGCAGCATTTGACACCCTGGCAACTGTTTGGAACCCCTGTGAAGTGCAGTCAACAGCGATACCACGTGCATGCTGCTGCATTCACCCCCTTATGAGCAAGGCTGAACGACAAAGCAAACCAAGCCGCTGATACCAGACAGCCACAAAATTGTGATTGTGGATGCTGCAGGGTCCCCGTAACCTCTACTGTCAGTTGTCGAGCATCGCGCCAGCAGCAGGAACAACACAGACACGAGTTGCGGCGCCTCGATAACTGAGGAGCAGCAATAATCAGGGAGTGCTGACAAGCAGCGGGCGACAGAATTCAGCAAGGCCGCCTGCATACACGCAACGCTCAATGCAATGAGCAGTCATATGACCACATGCACGGCTGGCAGTCCACTGACGCTGCTTAGCTCAACAAAGCCCCGCACGAGCTGCAGCCACCTGATTAGGATCGCAACGTCGGCAGCTGAGGGCGGCAAGGATGCTCCAGAACCCCATCAGCAGTTTGTACAGGGCGCCGGCACAAGCAAGCAGTGTTCGGTGCAGGCACTGCTGGCACCCCAGCCATGATAGCCATCAAAAGGGCGTCTGCAGAGTGCGTCAAACCAGCAAGGCAGAACATGCATGCAGCAACACCAGGTCTGCTGCTTGAGAGTGCGCGACAGACTGACCCAGGAAGGAGCTCCCAGCCAGCAGCAAAGCTGCACGCCACGCAAAGTGAAGAGGTGGCCTGACTCGGACACAGTTTGCAAGTTTGCAAAGCACGCAGTCGCCCACCAACATGCAGAACCATGGAGGCCAAAACGTGCAGGCCTGCAGGCAGCAGGCCTGAAGTGCTGGTTTGCGGATGATGTGAGCTGAGCAGCAGCACTGCTAGCTAGCATGCAAGCAGACCCGAAGTGTATGGCTTGAGGATGGTGCGCGCGCAGCGTCGTGTGGTGAAGTGAATGTGATCAGCGGCTGGCAACAAGCAAGTGGGGCTCCTGCAATGCATGCAGGCACCGTGTTGGACGCCCTGTCCCAACCATACAGCCACAATGCAGCCGCAATGCGGCTGTGCACTTGCGGCGGGGGTTGAATCCCTGCTGTGTGCACAGGAGCGGGGGAGGTTCAGCTTTCTTCCGTACACAACCACACAATCAAAATGCAGCCATCGTGCTCAACTTGGGGCGGCTAATGAAATACTGAGATGCTGACTAGACCCACGTGTAACCAATCTCTGTCACTGCAGCCATTGCTGCATGCGCTTCAACGCATATGGTTGCAGCCATCGCTGACCATCTCTACGCGTCCCGGGCATTTGCGGCACAACAGTGGAACACAAACCACCAAACAACAAGGCAGATCACAGCCAGATGGTCAACCAAACACCACACATGGTTGATGCAGCATGTACGACACAATGGGAAAACATGTCACGTCCGATGGCTGAACACGATCATCGGTGGGCTTGAAACTCTGACTCAACTCAGTGACGCATTGCAACATTGTAACAGCACTGCAAGGACATCGCGAGCAGCGCGGAGTCAAGCGTACCATGCGCACAACAAATGACTGCCGCACCAGCCGGTCACTCGTACTTGGCGGTAGAAGACACGCATACATACATGCATCATCACCAGTAGCCGGAGAAAGCAGAGCACCACATCCCTCCGAAATCAGTATACTTGTCTGAACCGCGCTTGCACAAGTTGGTTGTGGCAGCAGATGAACAATAATGTTATTTAGGCGCAAACACATCCTGTTGACAAGGGCGGGCGATGAACACGAATCTCTAGCCAATACAGCCCAACACATAAAGGGAGCCTGAAGTGTCACGAGCGTGCTTCAATGCAAGCACAACTGCTTCCCCGCAGCAACACTCCCAGTTTTGTCCCTAGTAGCCAGCTTTCAGGCAGCTTCATCTCGTCACACAACCACGGTTGCAATCGCCGCGCCAACACTCCCAGTTCTATCCCCTGTAGCCAGCTTTCAGGCAAGCTCACCACGTCATACAACCACACTTGCAACATCCAATGCCCCTAGTTGGCAGGGCCCCCAACATCCTCATCTTGCCACGGCAACTGAACATACATACGCCCCCAGATGCAGCCGTCAACACAGCATGTGTTTGAGAGGGAGCGCGGAGCAACACCGTACGTTGTTGAAGACAGCAGTGACCGACAAAACACATACGGCAGCTAGTACGTCATTGCACTGGTTCAGAAGTGCCTCGGTGAGCCAGATGCATCTCTTTGTACATACTCATGAAGCAAGGTGCCAAGGAGCCATGCAGTGATGTGCATATCTATGGTGCAAGGTATCAGCCTTCAAATCGTTGCACATACTTATGGTGCAAGGCGCCAAGGAGCCAAGTGCATACTTATGGTGCAAGGTATCAGCCTTCCAGGAGAAAGCCGCAGCGTCCACGTCAGCTGTGCTGCTCTGCAGAGATCAGCGGAAACAGTTATATCAGCCAAGTGCACACACCTACAGTGCATACTATACAGACATATGGTGCAAGGCGTCAGCCTTCCAGGAGAATGCCACCGCATCAATCGCCCAGGTTGTGCTGCGGAGGTCAGCGGTGTCTGCTGCATCAGCTGGTGCAGTTGACCTTGAACAAATCAAACCAAAGGACCCCCCTCTCCACAAGAGGGAGTCTGGGGAGTGTGGTGAAACGCGCTGCTTGCATAGCACAGCCGCCGACTGACGACAAACCACCCACCGCATGCATCCTGGTGCCCTGCCAACCGCACCGCAAACCAGATTCACACCCACGTTGCGAAACACGATCACCGCTCTTGTGTGTCTCTTCCCCCATGTTTTCTGTTTCCGTGATGCACCGATCGCACCGATCACACCCAAATGGCGACCCGTCGCTCACAACAGTCAAAGGCGCCGTCCATGGCCAGCCTACCCCTTGGTTGTTGATGAACGCGTAAGCAACCAACACGATGACCACCACGCCCTGCCGATCCCCCTGGTTGCTGATGAACGCGTAAGCAACCAACACGATTAACACCACGCCCTACAAATCCCCTTGTCTGTTGATGCACGCGTAAGCAACCAACATGATGACCACCACGCACCAGGGACAACAAGCACATCAGCAACATAAAGCCTGGAACCCCATGCATTGCCCAGGACACCACCAATGTTGCCAGCAGCCGATGGGAACTTCATACCACGCCAACAGCAGCGCCAAAGTCTGCTGTGCAACGAGCACAGTGGAACCCCCCCCCAAATCCCCAGGCAGCATGCAAATCAGAAGGACATGTTGTCAGCAGCCAGACGCCATAATACGAAGAGACCCCGGTTTTGACCCCTGACTTGGGCAGGCATGATGCCAACAACCAGGTACCATGGTTTCAACGCACAAACGACACTGCTGATTGCAAGAAGCAGCTGCTGCGCGATTAGACCAGCAGCCCTGCTACAAGCTCAAGCACGACAACAACCACAACGTCCAGGGACAGCCTTCAACAGCAACCTGATGCCACATCCAGCCTGTCCTACTACACTACATTACACCACACAACATGCTCCGTTCTTCTCAAAGGAGTGGAGCGGGGACCCCGATCAGGAGCCAAGAAAGGCTCATAGGGGAAGGTTCAAGAAACAAATCCTCATCGTCATGAAATAGGTAGACACAGCATGCACAAACTCATCAGGAGTGTCAGTCGCCTGCGCGGCAGCCGAATATCAAATCAGGGCGTGCAATCAATTCTCAACACGCAACATGACGCCTGCTGCAAGCGCTGCCCATGCGCCGTTGTGCTCCTGCAGTATGTGGGGTCTGCGCGTCAACATAGTCAAACTGTCATACGGAAACAGCAAACCTGCGTGTGAGCCCAGCTGCATGAACCAGGATGCACAGCATCCTAACAGATCACTGGCAAGGGCCTCATCCGGAGCCATCAGTGCACCAGACATATTAGTATTAGGTGACTGGACGGTGCGTAGGGGCGCCCCGCTGTAATTCTGGCACCATGGACAGGGGCCGGCAGGGCGCCTGCGCGCCTGTATATGCATCACCCCACAAAAGCCAGCACCGCCTGAGCACACACAACTGTACGCAGCCAGGCGACAAGATGACACAAATCAAGTAGGGAAGATCGGCGAGTGAGCGCGGTCGCAAGACCAGACCGCCTCACGACGGGCGCACAAGCCCGCCTCACGATCAAGATCAAGATCACGATCACGACGGGCGCACAAGCCCGCCTCACGATCAAGATCACGATCAAGATCACGACGGACGCACAAGCCCGCCTCACGATCAAGATCACGACGGGCGCACAAGCCCGCCTCACGATCAAGATCAAGATCACGATCAAGATCACGACGGGCGCATAAGCCCACCTCACGATCAAGATCACGATCAAGGTCAGCCCACCTCTCGACGGGCGCATCAGCGTCGCGTGAGCACGGATGCAGGACAGACAAACGAGTCAGGCGAGAGCACGCGGCACCAGCACCTCGCATCGCCCAGCCACAGGCAAGGCATTGCTGGGATGCGCTGCACAGTGTGTGGCGCTGTGTAGTGAGGTGTGGGTGTGTGCCCTCGTGCGCATGCTTGCAGGGCTGCAGCAGTGCTGCTTGGGGCTGCCGCCCATGCACAACCACCAAAATGGTGCTGCCACTGACACTGCTTCCATCGCTGGCCTCATGGTTGGCGCAACGACAAAGCAGTGCGCAGGCAGCACAACCCAAAGCTCTACAACCACGCCTTGTGAACTGCATCGCATGCCGCCACCATGATCATGGCGACGCAGCGCGGTGCATTCGATAAACCGTCTTGCCACAGCGGCGCACACCTCCGCATCGTTCGGCCAGGCAACCAGGTGTGCTGGCAGGCGCCAGCGCCGTTCGTCGGTTGCTGGCGTGCGGCTTGGTGAACCGCGCCTACTGCAAGCTGCGCAGCATCTCACGCGCCGTGCATGCCTGCTGACACAATCTCGCACACCAGTGCACCGCACCGCATGAAGCGCGGGGGGACAGCACAAGCACACCATCATACCAGACCGGATCGGATCAGCATCATGCTCGGTGGACCACTGCACCGCACCGCATGGAGCGCCGAAGGACAGCACAATCATACCAGACCGGATCGGATCAGCATGCTCGGTGGACAGACCGCCTCATGCTTGGTGGACAGACCGCCTCTGCAGGTGCTGGTCCCACATCACCATTGCCTGCCAGGAACCAGGCACCCGCTGCAGCCCAACAGGCACACCAGGCCGAGGCTCCAACACCCGTCCCCGGTGAAATCCCTGAACCCCTGCCCCTGCAGAGCCTCGGTGGGTGCATCGGCCACCTGCTGCAGCCCACCAGGCACAAGCGGCCCAGTCGTTGCAGCCCACCAGGCACAAGCGGCCCAGTCGTTGCGGCCCACCAGGCACATGCGGCCCAGTCGTTGCAGCCCACCAGGCACATGCGGCCCACCAGGCACAAGCGGCCCAGTCGTTGCCCCATTCTTCGCGCAGCCTGCATCCCAGGTCCTGCACACAGCCGCAGCGCTGCCCAGCCCCTGCAAACACTGGCAAGCCCGGCACAGCGCTTGCCTCAAACCCAGGCAAGCTCTGCACTACACGTGCACATGTCCGTGCACGTCCATCAGCTATTGCAGAGCCCCGCTTTCCACACGCAGCCTAAAGAGGCCCCTCGAAATCGCCATGCCTTGTGATGCAGATTGTCACGCCTTGTGGTGCATGTCGCCACGCCTTGTGATGCATTGCATCAAACCACCACGATTATCCACACACAACCTGAGGGTATCACCACGCCTTGTGACGTGCATTGCATCAAACCACCATGATTGATCCACACACAACCTGAAACTCTCGCCACGCCTTGTGACGTGCATTGCATCAAACCACCAATATCATGGCCCTGCAGTCCACGCGGGGCACCCGCACTGTCCACTCCTGAAGGAGCCAACCCCCGCACCGCCAGCAGCAGCACCTCGAACAGCTCAGCGCGCCAGGTGCTGCTGCAACAGGCAGCACTTCTGCTGCTGAACCCGCTGCTGGAGCAGATGGTGGCGCAGCAGCAGCTGCTGCAGCACCTGCTGCTGGTCTGGCGGCTTGGCGGGCACAAACAGCTCCTCTGCGACCATCTGCTGCGACTGCTGCTCTGTCAGGCTGCACCTACTGCTCCTGGTGCTGTCAAGGCATGGGTAGAGCGGCAGGCCCTGCTGCTGCTGCTGCTGCTGGTGCTGGGCGTGACCCTGCAGCAGAACATCATGTTGGGTGGCAGGCAGCGGCACTGCTGGCAGCAACCTGGCTGCAGGGTGCTGTCCTGGGAAGACCGCACGCGTGTCTGCTGCTGCTGCTGCTGCTGGTGGTGGTGCTGCTGCCGCTGGTGGCATCTTCCCGAAGCATCCTGGGTTCTGGCCTGGGCATTGCCAGTCCAGCAGCATCTCGATGAAGTCCGGGCCCGGGCTGTGGCGGCTGGCATCCTGGCCAAACCCGCAATCAGAGGGAGCCACCTGCTCCGGAAAGCTGTCGATCGCCGCCGTGCAGCACACACCACACGCGCTCAGGCCGTGCGTGCCGGCAGCGGTGCATGGCGCGTGCAGCTGCAGCAGCTGCTGCTGCCACAGGTCGGCAGGCCGCTCCCAGCTGCACTGCTGATGCACACGCTGCCGCTGCTGCGGCTGCGCGACATCGCAGCAGCGGAGAGCAGCGGGCGTGGCTGCCGCTGCTGGCCAGCTCCCCTGGCGTGTGTCGCACAGGAAGGAGCCGCCGGGCGAGTTGGCTGTTGCTGCTGCTGCCGCTGCAGGTTCAAAGGCCTGGCCTGTCCACATGCTGCTGCTGGCTGCCGTTGCAGCGTTGGAGGCAGATGCCGGGAGAAAGTGACGTGGCGCAGCGCCTACATGGTCTGCCAGCTGTGCAGCCGCCGCTGCGGCAGCGGCCGCACCACCTGCCGCCGCTGCTGCCGCACCCCCAGAGTGCTGCTGCGGGCCCTCCGCTCCGGCTGCTGCTGTGTCTGAAGTAGAGCCGAAGCTCTCCACGGAAGGCGGCTCCTGTTCGTAGTAGTCGCAGACGACTGCAGCGTCGCCTTCCAGCATCGCCGCGAGCCAGCCGTCCAGCTCATCCAGCTGCTGCTGCTGCTGGTGCGGCAGCTGCTGCTGCTGCCTGCCGAGCCAGTGTGGCACGGCTTCAGCAGCAGCAGCAGCGCACTCGTCCTTCATCATGGGCAGCAGAGGGCCCCAGTCTGCCTGCAGCGCGCCTCCCGCCGCGGCAGCGGCAGCGGCAGCGCCAGCAGCAGCGCCATCCACTGCATCCTCGTCCACGGCAGCAGCTGCCAGCGACTCTGTCCCCCGCTGCTGCTGCTGCTGCTGCTGCTGCTGCCAGTGAGCGCCCTGTCCTGCTGCTGCTGCCACCTGGTCGCCTGCCACCGCCGACGGCGCTGCTGCTGCTGCAGCACTGCCTGTGGTGGCACGGCCGCAGCTGTGGCTGTTGGCCTGCTGCACTGCCGGGGGTGCAGCCTCAAGGCCCTGCCGCTTCTGCAGGCTGACCATGCAGCTCCTGAAAGGGCAGCAGTGTTGTGAACACACAAGTGACATAGTTTGTTGCGACTGGCACGATGCAGCAGCGCAGCCCTGGTGAGGTTGGCGAAGCATGCCTTGCAAGAGGGAGTGGAGTGGGAGTGTGCATTTGCTGATGTGATGCCGGCCCCCAAGCGGATGATGGCACTGCTGGTGACGCTGTTGCTGCTGCTGCTGCCACGGCTGTTCTTGCTTTGACAAGCTCATGCATCAGCCCTGATAAAATATTCATAAAAGAGTTAGAGATATAGTCAGCTTGGATGATACGCGCACTGCTGCGCGCAGATGTTGCTGCTGCTGCTGCAAAACCTCAGGCGTTAGTAATGGCCGGTAGCCTCCCAGGGCCTTGTTGCGTGCACAAGCTTGCAAATGCCCGGCGATCTAGTGACAGTTGCCGCTGTTGCTGGTTCTAGTGAGCTTCTAGTGACAGTCGATATTGCCGCTGTTGCTGGTTATGATGAGCTTCTAGTGACAGTCGACATTGCCGCTGTTGCTGGTTCTAATGAGCTCCTAGTGAGCTTCTAGTGACAGTCAACAATGCCGCTGCTGCTGGTTCTAGTGAGCTTCTGGTGAGCTGCTATTGACAGTCGACATTGCCGCTGCTGCTGGTTCTAATGAGCTCCTAGTGAGCTTTGAGTGACAGTCAACAATGCCGCTGCTGCTGGTTCTAGTGAGCTTCTAGTGAGCTGCTATTGACAGTCAACATTGCCGCTGCTGCGCATTCCCACCTGCGCGCGCCCTCAAAAGCGCTGACAGGCTGCAGCTTGGCACACTGGAAGCAGTAACGCAGCGGCGTGTTGTTCCCAGCTTCGGTCGTCACACTCGGGGCCTGCGGCACAGCGGAGCAGGCAGCCTGAGGGGTGGCTCGCGCTACCGAGCCACGCACAGAACAGCACATGATGCAAGACGTGCTTTGGTGGACAGCCTGAGGCGCTGCGGCGCCTGCACGATGTAGAGCAGTAGATGCTGCTCAGTTCAGAAACATGCCCCTGCCGCCCTGCGAGCACACGCTGGTGTTGTGTCACTGCCAGCTGTTCAAAGCCCTGCAGGACCAAACTGCATTTCATGCTGCTACTGGGCAGGACATTCATCTTCAAGACTGCCAGTGCAAGGCTGCAAAGCATCCATCCGGCTGTTGCTGCTGCTGGGAACAGATGGTGTGGTGTTTGAACATGTGCACTCCACAACCGTGCCACTGTGCACGGTACGAACCCTGCAAGCTACCCACCTTCATGCAGGAAGGGCAGATGCCCCTGCGTAAGTAATAGGGCTTGTTGAACTGCAACAGCTCAGTGGCGCAGCCTATTACCTGCGAATCAAGCACACGTTTGCTGTTGGTGGGTGGTGACTTGCATTACACAGCCGACAATGGTGCAAGCGGACAATACTTGCGATGTAAAGCCAAACTAACCAAGCGTAATGCGTCCCGGTACACTGGATTCTGTGCTACGGCGCACCATGCACCGGTTGCTCTTGGTCTTTCTCCTCCATTTCTTGTTGCGCTTGGGCGCTTGTCTTGCCGGCTTCTTCACAACACTACTTGTGGCTTCCATAGTATCTGCAGCATGCGCCCGCGTGCAAGAATCTTTATATCACAAGCAAGCATGGAGAGCGAGCGCCCTGCTGGATCTATAAGACGCCAACGGATATCAAGATTGTGTCTATGCTTCCTCAGCGTAAATGGAGGCAGGGAGGGAGCTAGCCCGGTGCGGGTTGTTGGTGCCAGCTTGCGTCAAAGCCGGTTTTAAAGCAGCTGGGAGCAAATAAGCTCACCTGTATCTGTGGCAAAACCAACGTCGTGAGAGCCGCTGCTTCAAGGAGCGTCGTACATCGTTGATTGATTATGGAAGGCCCCTGGCACCCTCAGTCCTTAATACTATTTAACAACTACAGCTTAACCTTTTTGCGGCTTTGATCGCCTTCTAGTGTCTTAGCAACAGATGTTGGTGGTGGATGTTGGTCTCCCAGGTACTTGGCATATGCCGGCTTGCTACACGAACAGCTTACGTGCGCACCACTTTTGAAGCAAAAACATCGAGACGCCGCAGTCTGCAGCATTGGAGAGCTATGCACATATGTTGAGACCAACCTATATATAGCAACGCGGTGTGGCTAGAGATTGCGCCAAGAACTGCGGCCACATCAAAACCTTTACCTATGCCATACAAACCAACACGTCTTGCTGAAGAAATCTACACAACCGCCTGGAAGTTGCCCAGAATCACGAGGTTCAGCACCCCATGGTGGCCCAACATGACACGAAGACCACGCCCTCTGACAATGTACAACCAGATCACCGATTTCACCTGATTTCAGGTGGCCGCGGCCACATCAGTCTGTGTCGCAGCTGAACAGTCTCTCAGAGAGTCACTCTCTGAACTCCGGAGTTCTGGATCCAGACTCTGAGAGTCTGGAGTTCGGATCTGCAAATGCAGATCTGATTATGTGCAAGATCTGCACTGCAGATGCAGCATGATACCACTGATGTAGTTGAGCTGTCCCTCCGCTTGGCCCTTCTTAGTGGGCAGCAGGCCTGTACCTAGGTACCTAGTGACACTGTGCGTGGCACGCACTGAGTTTGTTAGGGTCAATTTTGGGTGTCAGTGTACACACAACATGTTGCCTTGCCAATACCAATTTACCAATTTAGCAAAGTAGGGCCACTGGCGCACCCGCAAAGGAGCCAGACAAGGCCCATGGGGTCATCATGCGGCCGGCTTGCATGCCCTGCATATGCTTACGCATGGGCCAGGTGTAAATATAACACCTGCGTTTTTTGTATGCTATGCAAGCCTTGGCCTATACTACAGCGGCGCAACATTCTAAGTCACGATTTGGATGTTAAACGATGAGTCACCGCCCGGCAGTACTCCCCACCATTCCTACTGCTGCTGCGCAGTAGTGTATAGTATAGAAGAAGAAGCACTCTATCGCAGCAGCAAAAGGCAAGCAAGTGTCACCCTACCCCTGCATGCGAGGCTGCGTATATAAGCAAAGCTGGCTCCACCCACTGGACTGCGCCGCTGGTTGTACTGATGGACACGTAGCAAGCATCCAGGTGTATAGTGATTGTAGCGTATAGGCATGCATGCAGAGCGGCTCTACAGCAGATCTGCAAGCCATGGCCAGCCGCTGGCACCCATGCTGCGTTCATGCCATGAACGGCATGCATGCATACAATATAGTTCATGCATGCAGACTATATAGTGTATGTACATATATAGTATATGTGCATAAACACTGCTTGCTTGCTTGCCTTTTGCTGCTGCGTTAGAGTGCTTCTTCTTCTTGACATATGATGCAGCTTATACAGGCCATTTGCTAAGGTCGTTGCACTGCAGTCCACAGCCGCTGCGCAGCCTCGCATGGCGTAGGGTGACATGCTTGCTTGCTTGCATCTTGCTGCTGGGTTAGAGTGCTTCTTCTTATTCACATCGGCTGTGGACAGTGTGCGGCTGTGGACAGTGTGCGGCACGTGCCCAGCAGCATTGCACCGCTGTTGAACAATCATGCCACGTCATGAGTCGCGTTGTTGCAAACAGCAGCAGCACTGTAACTCTCTGAGCTTGTTGAGGTTGCGGTTTCTTCCGGTTGATGGTCTTCTTTTGAGTTTTGTGGACCCCATGAGCCTTGTTTGGCTCCTTTGCGGGTGGGCCAGTGGCCCTACTTTGGTAATTCGGTAATTCGGTAATTCGGTAACCCAGCAGGAAAGCAAGCAGAGGCACCCCGCCTCCCTCATGCAACGCTGCACTGGGATCTGTAGACGATTCTGGCTTTGCCATTGTAAATGCCATGTATGCTGTCTTGAAAAAGACTGCTGTACCAAGACGCAGCACTGAAGCAAGCTAGCCTGGCAAGAACATCAGACGCCTCTACTACTTTGAAACGACCATTCTGCATGCAAGCACCGCCAGCTTCACCCACTGCATAATGTTATAGCTGGGTGGCAATGAGCGCTTAAAGAAGCATGATGCCAATGGAACCGGGGAGCAAAGGTAGATGCTACACACCCACGCACGCACTTAAACATCCCCCAAACTTCCCTGAAGCAAGCAGAAGTTCAGCGGACAAGCACAGTGTGAGGTGGGCTGGTGCCAGCCACACCCCACGCTTGCCGGTGGCCTACGACTCCAGTCCAGGATGTCACCCGCGCTGACTCAGGGGTTCGGAACCCATGCATGTTGAAATGGTCCAGAATGTCTGCAGACTGAAACTTGATATGTACCTGCAGCACAAATCAAATACAGAGCAGAGCAACACAAGCTGCCAGCAAGCTGGCGTTAGGGAACAAGGTTTCATGCAAACACACTGCACTGCTGCACCCCAGCGCTGCTGCCGCTGCTGCTGCTGCTGCTGCTGCTGCTGCTGCTGCTGCTGCTGCTGCTGCTGCTGCTGCTGCTGCTGCTGCTGCTGCTGCTGCTGCTGCTGCTGCTGCTGCTGCTGCTGCTGCTGCTGCTGCTGCTGCTGCTGCTGCTGCTGCTGCTGCTGCTGCTGTTGCTGCTGCTGCTGCTGCTGCTGCTGCACAGTGCAGAGCTGTAAACCAGCAGTACTCCCTACCAGAAGCCCTTCCCCCTGTGTTTGTGCAACAGAGCACAGGAGCCAGTGGTGATGGTACACGCACACATGGCATTTTGCAAGAGAGGCAGTGCGAGCATCACACAACAGCAGATATACAGGAAGGAACGGGTTGGGGCATGAGCTAGCTAGGTTCCTAGGGTACTACATAATCAAATGCCATGTTCGATGGTGTACCAGTTATTTCAAAGATACATGATTTTTCATCTAAGCGGACACATGGTGTTGCCCGCTGGGGGTAAATTCAAGCCGCGTTCCAACCTGCAAAAAGGCACAAAACAGAGCAGTAGTGATGGCAGTTGCACATTAGTATGTCAGCTCCTGCAGCGTGGCCGCTTGTCACTTGCAAGCATTATCATGTTTATGTTGATCGGCAACAAGCATGGCAAACAGCAGCATGAAGCACTGTTGATGTGAGAATGTTGTTGTGCCACAACAGGCGGCCTTCAACAGGGGCCACAACAGGCCGGCGGCCTTCAACAGGGGGCCAGAACAGGCGGCCACAACAGGCGGCCACAACAGGCGGCCACAACAGGCGGCCTTCAATCATGCACGGCTCTTTCTGGTGGTCTGGCCACTGTATCAAGAAGTAATTTTTCCTAAAGTTCATTCTGTTGCCATTAATGCCATATTGATGACACTCTTTACAAAAGGACGCCTCACCTACTGTCACACGTGTAGTGTGGGAGATGTTGTTTTGCAATGATGACACACAATCACAGTTCAGGGGCGACTGCTATGCTTGCCAGGCTTGCGTGAGTGCTGCTTCCGTCTGTTCTTGCCGTCACATGGTGCCGTCGTGGCCATAAGTGACCGGGTTACGGCTCATGTCTGACACGGCGCGGGTACGAGGCGCTCACGAGCCGTGATCGGCCATGTGACACTACCGTGACAGGGGGCGTCACCGTGACCGTGCCGTGCCTGTGCCGTGACACGGTAAGGCTCCCAAATAAAAAGTAAGACGCCAGTTCGATTCTCGTCAAACGCGCTATTTACCAGTTGCCGTGACACGGTAAGGCGCCCAAATGAAAGTTAAGACGCCAGTTCGATTCTCGTCAAACGCGCTTTTCACCAGTTGGTCACTGCTGCAGCTGCAGAGGCCGTGACTGCTGCAGCTTCAGCGCAGACACTCGCCCCATTGACATGCCAAACATATACGAGTCGTGTTGCCGCAGTGTGTTCAAAGACAGTCCGAACAAGTGAGGTGTCAGCTTGCCTGCATGCGCAGCGTTGCATGTGAGTTGGGTGGCTTTACTTGTTTAACAAGCAAAGCTTGCTTTGCTTCCCAACTGGGTTCAAGTGCTGCTGCTTGTAAACAGTCTACTGTTGGATACAACGAGTGGACTCACATTGCAATCTTCAAGCAAAAAACCACAAGGGTGACTTGTAGGCAGCTGCCGCAGCAAGGCTTTGCCTACATTCCTGCCGATAACCTGATTTCAAGCAAGTTGCTGTGGGTCCCATGACCGGCACCATCATTATGTTGTACAGTGTTTTTTGTCCAAGCCATAGCATCATCTGCTCCACGCCCCACAAGAGCAAAAGCAAGAGATAGCACAGCTCCGTTATGTTTGCACGCATTACACAAAGCCCAAGCCTGCACATATAGCCAATGGCAGCAGCATGCCTAGAAACCAACTCACCTGCTCCAAACTACCAAACATCATGCGACACATATCGCAACACCTTGACAACTGATATAGACATGGTCATAGAACTGTGCAGCTCCTTAGCCCAACCTGGCAGGGACCTGATCTCGTCAATCAATTTAGCAGGCTGGGCAGAGGTTGCGGGACAGTCAACCATCAGTTGTGGCAATGACTCAACTTCAGTACCACAAGAGGACATGCTGTCTTGCGGTTGGCTCTGCTACCCCCATACTTATCAGTTCTCCATGCGCACACAATCACACACAAACCACACATGTGCAAATGTATAAGCAACTCATCACCACGTGAAGGTGCCCCTAAGCACATCCAATGCCTGCGCTTGCTGCAACGCTGGTGTCAGCATCACTGGGATGCACATGAGCGCTCAACTTGCCAGCAACATATCGAGTGAGAACACCGAGCCAAGATAGTGAGCTGCAAAGATTCTTGCGCACTTCCTTCAGCATGTAGCGGCCGCTCACGGTAACTGGCACCCCTGTCGTACAACCGAATTTGCCGGGGGGGGGGGGGCATTGCCCGGCAACAGCAGCAAAAGGCGAAGGGGGAGTGGAGGTGACTGTGCAAGCACCCTCCCCATTCCCCTGCATCTAGGTTGGTAGGTTGTACAGTATGGCCACCAAGTGCACCTGTACATGCCTCGCGGATCAGCACCTGGAACATGGAGCAATTGCCTGCCTTGCTGCCTGTGACAAACTTTCACTTTTTGTAAACTCCACACAAGTGAACTTTACACAGCCTGATGCAGTAGATTACCTAAACATAACATCAACCCTGAGTATGTCACACGAGCTGCCCCCCTTTGCTGGGCTGCTAGGCTGGACCAAGTTGAGGTTGCAGTTTGGTCAGGTCATGAGCTGATCAGCTGAGTTCATGAGCTGATCAGCTGACAGCATGGAATCCGTCAGCGACTGATCAGCAAACAGCCTGCCAGGGCACTGCGCTAGTGGCAGTTGTTTTTTACAGGGGAGGCCAGTGGCAGCGCTGCGCCCGGCACATCATGGCCTTTATAGCATCATCCATTGTGTTTCGGAGCGGCTCAATATTTTTTTAGGAGACCAGGGCATGAAGCAGAACAACTGGGCATGACGCAGTAAGGGGTGCTTTCAACAGCTGAAGGGCAATGCTGGACTGAAAATCTTTAATCGACGGCCATTACTTGACCTGCAGCTCAGCTCAAAGTATGCCAGCGGAACTGCTAGTAGTATGAATGCTAGTATGAATGCTTGCTATAGCAATGCTTGCTATAGCAATAGCTAGCTGACAGCAATGGCTGTCTGACAGCGGAGGCTCCGCCTGCTCCAAACCTGATTGTGTGTGTAATGTGTCAGCCCTGCTGCAGACTCTGCCGTGCCCTGTTTGCCGCACTTTTCGGCAACTGCTGTTGTTGCACACACACACACACACACACACACACACACACCACACACACACACACACACACCACACACACACACACACACACACACACCACACACCACACACACACACACACACACACACACCACACACACACACACACACACACACACACACACACACACACACACACACACACACACACACACACACACCACACACACACACACACACACACACACACACACACCACACACACACACACACACACACACACACACATGTAGTGTGGAAGTTGCAGCATTGTGCTGTTGCTGTGCGCTGCTGTTGGTTGTTACATTCCAGCCGTAACACATGCACAGATCTGTGCCTGCCTATAGCCAGCGCACCCGCCACAGCCCACTGTTGGGTGTTAGGTTAAGAATACAGGCTCATTGGCAACGTGTGCTATCGTTTGCTGTTCGGCCTTGTGAAAAAAAAAGTAAAGAGTCTGTTTGCACCCAACCCCCGCACACGCGTCTGCGATTTATGGACTGAGCAACCCCATTGAAAAAAAACATTCTCAATTTGGTGGAGATTGAGGGAGTGTGCAGCCGCCAGGCATGCGGACTGTTCAGAGGGGCAGCTCCCTTGGCAGCAGCCTTGGTGGTGTGACCCTTGTGGGGCCTACGGGGTCTGGTAAAACCAGCCTTCTGGCCAGCGTCACCCGCTCACACGGTGCCAGCCCTGTGGTCACTATCAGCAGTGGCAACGGCAGCAGCGAGGTTGACGAGCAGGCAACAGCGTCGCTGTGTAATTTGCTGGCGATCGGGGCGACAGTGCCGTTCAGCAGTTGCAGTAGCAGCGGCTGTAGCAGCGGCACGGCTCCCTCCAGCAGCAGTGGCAGCGGCAGCAGTGTGGCAGTGCCAGGTTCACCGGACATCAGCGGCAGCAGGGCGGCAGCAGCTGTCCCCTTCAGCCATGACAGCTGCCAGGCTGCTGTCTCAGGCAGCAGCCGCAGCACCAGTAGCAGCGCGCACCCCGGTGTGGTGCTGGCTGGGGGCCGCCCCCAGCGGCGCGAAACCATCAAGCCACGCGGCGCTGAGGCAGTCGTCCCCGGCGTCGATGACCTGCCTTTGCCGCTTCCGGCAGGAGCTCCTCCGGCTGGCGCGCGGGTTGCAAAGCCCGTGCCTGTGGATCAGCTGTCACGCAATTTAATGACAGCTCCTATCAGCACCAATCTGCAGCAGCTGATTGGTCTTGCTGCCGGCGAGCAGGCAGGGGGCCTGCGTGAGGCGCTCAACTTGCTGGGCCAGGCGGTAGATCCAAGCCTTTGCCGCGGGCCGGTGGTTGCAGCAGCGCTTGGGGCGATCGATTTGGTTGGGGACAGCAGCAGCGGCAGCAGCGGTGCCGCCGTCTCCAACATGACAGGCAGCGGCAGCATTGACGGCGGTGCTGCAGGCGTCACGTTGGGCGCCAACAGCAGTAGCAGCAGCAGCAGCAGTGGCGCGTATGGGCCCTACCTGCAGACAGGTGCCATGCGGCCAATGGCGGCTGCATGCAGCAGCACCGGCGGCGTGCTCGGGGATAGCAGCAGCAGCAGCACGTGGCAGCCCTACAAGCAGGCTCTCTCGTCTGAAGCAGTGGATCTGATCATTGCGGAGCAGGCGCGCGTGCATGGTGACATCTGCGGGTCTCCCGAGGCCATGATGGTCGACCCCGGCTGCCGCCACAGCGTCATGTCAGAGGCAGCAGCGCAGCGCCTGGTTCACCCCCTTTTGCGGCCAGGCTGCCCTTGTGAGCTCATTGAGCTTGACGAGGCCGTTCGCATTGGCATGTTTGCGGGGCCCGTGCATGTGCCTGCCAAGTACGTGCTGCGCAACGTGCCAGTTGGCCTGGGTCCCGGCGTGTACCCAGGTAACTTCCTGGTCCTGCCGGAGGCCAACTTCAGCGTCACGCTGGGGTTGGACTTCATGTATGCGTACGCGGCCA